>CAWUFW010021669.1:0-114860 GCA_963921515.1 Calotriton arnoldi
CATTTGAGCCCCAGGGGCGTACCAAACCATATACCAATAAAGTGGTATAAGAACCACGACTGAGCTAGACACAAGGCCTAGAGCCTGTAGAAGTGCTTGGACCACAAGGAACCACCCAAGGTAGTGACACAGGGGACCCACAGGGGACACGTGCAGTGTATGAACACAGCCGCGAATCGCCGTTAACTTCTATGGGGAAAGTCGCGATTAGAATTTAAAAGAAAAGGGACACTTAGAGGAGGACTTGGAGCAAACACTTTGAGAACTAGGCTGTTCTAGTGTCAATACCCACGGGAGCACCAGAGTACTCGAGTTACCTCACCCAGGGGAGCCGGGTGCATAGGTGTCTTTCGGGGTCGTGTGTTCGTCGTCGCTTTCAATGGCGATCTGCTGCAAAGTGCTGCTGGCGGCCAAGTCGAAAGTGTTCGGGTGGATCCAAAGGTGGATCGAAGATCTGAAGAACCTGAAAGCAGAGGGGACAGAGTCTGGGTCACTAGCCAGTGACCAGGAAGGCGATGAGCAGATGCCCACCGATGTCGAGTGCTTCAGGTAGGTTGATGGTTGTCTTGACTCTTCAGCCACGAGGTCCAGGAGGCGTCGACGACAACCAGGAGCTGGATTCGAGCTGTCCCATGACGTTTGTCGATTGCAGGGGTATCGGCGACCGGATTGGACCCAACAAGCCTTGGCAACGGCAAGTCTTGTGGAAATGGAAGAAGGACGATGTTGCAGACCAGCAAGGACTGGGGGACTCACCCAGCGAAGGTAAGTCAGGGCACGCCAAGAGCAACCAGGGAGCCCAAGCAGAAGAAGATTGGCCTTTGGGAAGGTCTACTAGCCAACAGACTAGCGACCGCGAAGGAGCCTCAAGTCGACGCACGTGGAGCTGGCTCACAGGACACTCGTGGAGTGGAGGCCAGTGATCTTCGGAGCAGTTGGTGCTGGAGGCTGGGGCTACTCGGAGCCCAAAGCACGACTTCATGGGAGACCCAGAAGAGGATGCACTTGCAAATGTGTTTGGTGTCTAAGGGTCACGGTTCCATGTTACCCACGACAGCTACGGGCCTCAGCTTTGCTGGGGACTCAGGGCAGCCTCGGGGAAGTCTGGAAACCCACCTCTGGTGTTGCAAAGACTTCGGCGTCCGACGGGAGCTTCAGCGATGCAGACCGGACAATTGCTTCTTTGGTGCCTGCCAAGCAGGGGAGTCACTCCTTGACCCCAAGGGAGATTCTTCAGTCCTCTAATCTTGAAGTAGAGCGTCGAAGGTCCAGGATTCTGTGTCAGAGTTTCGTCCAGGTTAATCTAAAGTCCTAAGGACTGGGGTCCCTTACTTATACTAAGGTAGGGGTTGGACATACTCTGTGGCCCCACCTATGGGAGGGTCAGGGCAGAGGGGTGGTTACACCCCTTTCCCTTTGTCCAGTTTCGCACCAGAGCAGGGGCTGGAAGCCCCTGAGCCGGTTTGAACTGGGGTATGCACAGGGACACCAAATGTGCCCCCAGTGCAGGACTTCAAAGCACCAGAGAGTGCTCCCGCCCAGCCCCAATACACACTATCCTGTCTGGGGAGGTGGTTACACCTCCCTGGGACAGGAAACCTATTGTCCAGGCCTCCCCTGCCGGAGTTTCGGTCAGCAGCAGGAGGCCAGACTCGTGTCTGTGGCAGCGGCATCCATTTTGTGATGCCAGGGCTCTGGAAAGTCAGTACCGGGTATACCGGTGTGTACATGTCTCTCCCTCTAGAAGGGTGGAATGCTACCCCCGCCGCCAGAACTGG
The DNA here is from genome assembly GCA_963921515.1 of Calotriton arnoldi. Lineage (NCBI taxonomy): Eukaryota > Metazoa > Chordata > Amphibia > Caudata > Salamandridae > Calotriton > Calotriton arnoldi. Next base: position 1,779 of record CAWUFW010021669.1, read on the forward strand.
CGGGGGGTAGTATTCCAAGATGTTTGACACCAAACACGACATGTTTCCGTGCAGCCATCCCAAAGTTAGCATTTAACGCGAGGTTATAATGCGCTTAAGAGTATATGGTCGGGCTGCACTACAAACAGCATCAGAGAAGGGTCTCCGAACGCTGCAGAGGGGCCCAGCTCATGTAGGGGCACCCTCTCACATAGGAACCACGCACTCTGCCTTCAGGATTGATAAGGCCTGCCATAGGAGTGACTTATAGGTTTATATGTGTGTATGTATGTAGTGATATAGGTAGCCTATATCACAGTAAGGGGTGCATGCACCACCATACCCAGGCTGCAGTAGCAGACCTGTGGTGTCAGTTTGGATGGCCTTCCAGGGGTGGCACAATACATGCTGCAGCCCCTGGTAGGCCTCTGAGGTACCTATGCCCTGGGTACATAGTATACCATATACTAGGGACTTATAAGGGCACTCCAGATTCCAATCAGAGATGTGCCTAAGGCACATGGAAACCATTTTAGAGAGGAAGCAGCTAGGCTGGGGTTCTGATTAGCAGGGTCCCAGCCAGACTAAGGTCGAAAAACAGTGAAGCATCAGCAAAAAGTGGGGGTACCCATGTGAAGCAGATCCTACTCTCCTACACAACCCCCCCAAACGTAGGGACATTAAACTAACCTTGCCCAGTTAAGTCTTCATGTTCTAAGTGGAAGTACCTAGAGAGTCCATCTGCATTGGCATGGTTACTCCCAGGTCTATGTTCCACTGTGAAGTCCATCCCCTGTAGGGAAATGGACCACCTAAGCAGTTTGGGGTTTTCACCCTTCATTTGTTTTAGCCATAAGAGGGGCTTATGGTCTGTTTGAACAAGGAAGTGAGTACCAAACAAGTATGGCCTCAACTTCTTCAGGGCCCAGACCACAGCAAAGGCCTCCCTCTCAATGGCTGACCAACGTTTCTCTCTAGGGGTCAGCCTTCTGCTAATAAAAGCTACTGGCTGATCCTGACCTTCATCATTCAATTGTGACAGTACAGCCCCTACCCCCAATTCAGATGCATCTGTTTGAACAATGAACTTCTTGGAGTAATCAGGACTCTGTAGAATGGGAGCAGTGCACATGGCCTGCTTTAGGTCATCAAATGCCTTTTGACAGCTAACTGTCCACTGAACCTTTTTGGGCATTTTCTTGGAAGTTAAGTCATTCAGGGGTGTCACTATTGATCCATACCCCTTGACAAATCTCCTATAGTACCCAGTCAGGCCTAAGAAGGCTCTCACCTGAGTCTGGGTAGTTGGAGCAGTCCAGTCCATGATGGTCTGGATCTTGCTCTGCAGTGGTTGAACCTGGCCTCCACCCACAAGGTGGCCCAGGTACACAACCTGACTCTGCCCTATCTGGCACTTGGTGGCCTTGATAGTCAGGCCTGCTTTCTGCAGGGCCTGTAAAACATTTCTGAGGTGGACCAGGTGATCCTCCCAGGTGGAGCTAAAGACAGCAATATCATCTAGATATGCTGCACTATAGGCTTCCAGACCTGTAAGGACTGTATTCACCAACCTCTGAAAAGTGGCAGGTGCATTCTTCAGACCAAAGGGCATCACCGCAAATTGATAATGCCCACTAGGGGTTGAGAATGCTGTCTTTGGCTTTGCATCATCAGCTAGTCTGATCTGCCAGTAGCCAGCTGTCAGGTCAAATGTGCTTAGATACTTGGCTGAGGCCAAAGTGTCTATTAGCTCATCTGCCCTTGGTATTGGATGGGCATCAGTCCTAGTGACTGCATTGAGACCCCTGTAGTCCACACAAAACCTCATCTCTCTTTTCCCACCATTGGTGTGAGGTTTTGGCACAAGGACCACTGGACTAGCCCAAGGGCTATCTGAGGGTTCAATAACTCCCAAATCCAACATCTTCTGGACTTCTGTCCTGATACAGTCCCTGACATGGTCAGGTTGCCTATAAATCTTATTTTTAATAGGCAGACTGTCCCCAGTGTCCACTTCATGAGTGCACCAGGTAGTCTGACTGGGTGTCAGTGAGAATATGTGTCTGAACTGATTGAGCACCTGTCTGCAATCAGTCTGCTGCTGGGTAGTGAGGCTGCCTGCCAAGGCTACACCATCCACTGACCCATCATCAGGGTTCTGTGAGAGCAGGTCAGGGAGTGGGTCACTCTCTTCCTCCTGTCCCTCATCAGTAGCCATGAGCAAGCCCATGTCTGCCCTGTCCACATATGGTTTTAACCTGTTGACATGGAGAACCCTGTGGGGACTCCTGGGTGTTCCTAGGTCCACCAAATAGGTAACCTCACCCTTCTGTTCAACAATGGTATGGGGTCCACTCCATTTGTCTTGGAGAGCTGCTGGGGCCACTGGCTCCAACACCCACACCTTCTGTCCTGGCTGGTAAACAGTCAGTACAGCCTTTTGGTCATGCCAGGCTTTTTGAAGTTCCTGGCTAGCCTCAAGGTTTTTAGTTGCCTTATTCATATACTCAGCCATCCGGGAGCGGAGACCAAGTACATAGTCCACTATGTCTTGCTTTGGGGGCTTGAGAGGTAACTCCCATCCTTCCTTCACCAAGCACAATGGACCCCTGACAGGGTGACCAAACAAAAGTTCAAAAGGGCTGTAGCCAACCCCTTTTGAGGCACCTCCCTGTACGCAAATAAAAGGCAGGGCAAGAGTATGTCCCATCTTCGCCTAAGCTTTTCTGGGAGCCCTAATCATGCCCTTTAATCATGCCCTTCAAGGTTTTGTTGAATCTCTCAACTAAACCATTGCATTGTGGGTGATAGGGTGTGGTGAACTTGTAAGTCACTCCACACTCCTTCCACATTGCTTTTAAGTATCCAGACATAAAGTTTGCATCCCTGTCTGATACAACCTCCTTAGGGAAGCCCACTCTTGAGAAAATTCCCAGGAGGGCCCTTGCCACCACAGGTGCTGTAGTGGTCCTAAGGGGAATAGCCTCTGGGTACCTGGTGGCATGATCCACTACCACCAGGATAAACCTGTGCCCAGATGCTGTTTGGGGATCCATGGGACCAACAATGTCAATCCCCACCCTTTCAAAGGGAACCCCCACCACAGGTAGTGGTATCAGGGGGCCTTTGTAGTGCCACCTGCCTTGCCACTGGCCTGGCAGGTTACACAGGAGCGACAAAACTCCTTGGTGTCTTCAGACATGTGGGGCCAGTGAAAGTGAGGGACAATTCTGTCCCAAGTCTTGTTCTGGCCCAGGTGACCTGCTAAGGGAATGTCATGGGCTAGGGTCAATAGGAAGCCCCTGAACTTCAAAGGTATAACCAACCTCCTGGTAGCACCAGGCTTGGGGTCTCTACACTCTGAGTACAAGAGTCCATCATCCCAATACACAGTATGGGGACCACTAGCTTTCCCAGCAGCCTCAGCAGCAGCTTGCTGTCTGAGGGGTTCAAGAGAGGGGCAGCTCTGCTGCTCCTGGCTCAGATCTGCCCTGGAAGGGCCCCCTGTCCCCAAGAACTCAACCTGGTCAGGTTCAAGCTCCTCTGGGACAGTTCCTTCCTCAGGACTGAGATCATCCCCCTCAAGGGACTGATCTTCCTTCTGAGCCAAGGGGAAGGCACTGCCTTTACCCTACTACTCCTCTTCTTGGAGGGCACTTGGTCCATTATTCCAGAATCCAAGGCCTGTTCAGTGCTAGACATTTTGGCTTGTGACCTGGTCACAGCAAACACATCTGCAGGGATGCCCAGCATTTCTGCATGGGTCCTGAGCTCCACTTCTGCCCAAGCTGAAGTTTCTAAGTCATTGCCAAGCAAGCATTCAACGGGTAGGTCTGCACTTACCACAACCTTCTTAAGGCCAGTTACCCCTCCCCAGGAGAAGTTAACAACTGCCAGAGTATGGTCTGTTCTGACGTTGCTAGCATTGGTCACTTGGTACATTTCACCAAGTATAATCTGCCCAGGATTCACAAGGTCTTGTGTCACCATGGTGACACTTGCCCCTGTGTCCCTAAATGCCAAAGCCTCTCTTCCATTGATTAAGGGCTGTTGTCTGTACTTGCCCAGATTACTGGGACTCACAGAGGAGGTCATATCCATGCCTCCATCACAGACTAGGACAGCCTGAGTGAGTTCTCTGACTAGGTCAGAGCTCATCTCCTTACCCAGGGTCAACCCTACTAAACCCTTGGCTTGTGTAGTCCCACCACCAACTGTAACTGCACTAGGGGGAGCAGGTGCCTTAGGGGCATTGGTGGGGGCTGGAGTAGAGTCTTTGGACTTGGTGCAATCACTGGTCCAGTGGGTCTTTTGCTTACAGACCTTGCACCATGGTTTCCTTTGGCCTTTCCCTTTGGTAGACTGTGAATCCCCACCTGAAGAAGATTTTTGGGGGCCTTGTGAAGACTTTTGATCTTTACCCTTCTCCCCACCCTTATCAGAGGTTTTCGAATCTTGCTTCTTAGGGTCACCACCTTGGTTCTGTACCTTCTGCTTCACCCTGGTTCTGACCCATTTGTCTGCCTTCTTTCCCAATTCTTGGGGAGAGGTCAGATCAGAGTCCACCAGGTGCTGATGCAACAGCTGATTTTGACAGTTATTAAGAATCTGCTCCCTCATGATCAGATTGTACAATCCTGTGAAGTCACATACCTTACTGCCCAATAACCAACCTTCCAGAGCCTTGGCAGAACAATCAACAAAGTCCACCCAGTCTTGAGTCTGTGCTTTTTGGGTATCCCTGAACTTTAACCTGTATTGTTCAGTGGTTAGGCCAAACCCATCAATTAGAGCACTCTTCAAGACTTTGTAATTATCAGCATCCTCCTCTCTAACAGTGAGGAGCTTGTCTCTACCTTTGTCTGCAAAGGAGAGCCACAAGATTGCTGCCCACTGCTCCTGAGGGACCCTCTGTACTTTACAGGGCCTCTCTAGAGCAGTTATCCATTTGTGGATGTCATCCCCACTCTGGTAGGGAGGGACAATCTTGCTCAGGTTTCTATGGTCATAAGACCTTTCCCTATCTTTGGGGAAACTGCTGCCACCATGGGACTCTAGTCCCAACTTTTGTCTCTCTCTATAGAGATCTAGGGACTCCCTGTCTATAGCCAATTGCTGTTTTCTGAGTTCAAGCTGAGTTTGCTCATACTGAATCAGTCTCTTTCTCCTCTCATGAGAGGATTCCCTCCTATGAGAGGAGACAGAGGTCCCTATTGAGGTGTCAGAGTGGTTAGACTCCTGAGAAGGAGACCTAGACCTTCTGGGCACACTCAGAACTCTTCCTGGGGGGACAAAGGGGAGGTCAGTCTGATCCTCCTCCTCCTCCTCCACAGGAGGAATTGGGTTTTCCAGGACAAGGTCATTTTCACCTTCCTGGCCAGTTTCAGAGGGGGGCCTGGGTTTCTTCACCCCTGGCCCCTTCCTCATCTTCTGCCCCACCCTCTTTGCCTACCCCTTCAGACCCTAGGGGCCTGCTGAGATCATCAGCTAGTAACACCTCCCTGAGGTGTTGGGTGCTGGCACTTTTGCCTGCCTTCAACTTCCTAGTATTGCATAATGCTCTCAATTCCAAGAATGGGAGTTTATCATACTTGGAGGGAAGAAGCCCACTGGCTTCTGGCGAGGACTCACTGGGTCCTGGCTTTGAAGACATTACTAGTGAGGTGTGGTGTATGCACTACCTACTCTAGTGTGGCCTACTAAACTCTCTTGAGTTGTAGAAAGGGTGTGCTATCCCTTAACACACAACTCTAAGTTCAGTAGAACTTACTGTATTACTAAGCTTGATTTATATGTACCTTAGGTACCCTTAGTGGTTTTCAGTTGATCAATTCAATTGAGATTATCTGGTAAAACAATAGCAAGCTGGAATCCCACACGCTGCACACCAATGTGAGAAGTTGGCCTGGCATATGCTGTCCACTAATTATAGTGGGCACCTTGCACCAGTCCAAACAACCCCTTATTGGAGATAGGTTAAAGACAACCTTTATTGAAAGCTATCCTAGTGGTAGCTATGGAGAGCAGCCTTCAGGCTAAGTCTTGAAGGAATGTAAAGCAGCTTGTTTTACCAGTCTATAATCTCTTGAGTGACCAAATGAAAGAGGACCACACCAGGTATATATTCAAAATATATGTATTTATTACTAAACACACCCCTCTAGTCTCTTTATGAGGCTAGAGTTCGAAAGTACATAAATTATAAGTTAGTTATCTACAGTAATAGCACAAATACACATTTGAGCCCCAGGGGCGTACCAAACCATATACCAATAAAGTGGTATAAGAACCACGACTGAGCTAGACACAAGGCCTAGAGCCTGTAGAAGTGCTTGGACCACAAGGAACCACCCAAGGTAGTGACACAGGGGACCCACAGGGGACACGTGCAGTGTATGAACACAGCCGCGAATCGCCGTTAACTTCTATGGGGAAAGTCGCGATTAGAATTTAAAAGAAAAGGGACACTTAGAGGAGGACTTGGAGCAAACACTTTGAGAACTAGGCTGTTCTAGTGTCAATACCCACGGGAGCACCAGAGTACTCGAGTTACCTCACCCAGGGGAGCCGGGTGCATAGGTGTCTTTCGGGGTCGGTTGTTCGTCGTCGCTTTCAATGGCGATCTGCTGCAAAGTGCTGCTGGCGGCCAAGTCGAAAGTGTTCGGGTGGATCCAAAGGTGGATCGAAGATCTGAAGAACCTGAAAGCAGAGGGGACAGAGTCTGGGTCACTAGCCAGTGACCAGGAAGGCGATGAGCAGATGCCCACCGATGTCGAGTGCTTCAGGTAGGTTGATGGTTGTCTTGACTCTTCAGCCACGAGGTCCAGGAGGCGTCGACGACAACCAGGAGCTGGATTCGAGCTGTCCCATGACGTTTGTCGATTGCAGGGGTATCGGCGACCGGATTGGACTCAACAAGCCTTGGCAACGGCAAGTCTTGTGGAAATGGAAGAAGGACGATGTTGCAGACCAGCAAGGACTGGGGGACTCACCCAGCGAAGGTAAGTCAGGGCACGCCTGGAGCAACCAGGGAGCCCAAGCAGAAGAAGATTGGCCTTCGGGAAGGTCTACTAGCCAACAGACTAGCGACCGCGAAGGAGCCTCAAGTCGACGCACGTGGAGCTGGCTCACAGGACACTCGTGGAGTGGAGGCCAGTGATCTTCGGTGCAGTTGGTGCTGGAGGCTGGGGCTACTCGGAGCCCAAAGCACGACTTCGTGGGAGACCCAGAAGAGGATGCACTTGCAAATGTGTTTGGTGTCTAGGGGTCACGGTTCCATGTTACCCACGACAGCTACGGGCCTCAGCTTTGCTGGGGACTCAGGGCAGCCTCGGGAAGTCTGGAAATCCACCTCTGGTGTTGCAAAGACTTCGGCGTCCGACGGGAGCTTCAGCGATGCAGACCGGACAATTGCTTCTTTGGTGCCTGCCAAGCAGGGGAGTCACTCCTTGACCCCAAGGGAGATTCTTCAGTCCTCTAATCTTGAAGTAGAGCGTCGAAGGTCCAGGATTCTGTGTCAGAGTTTCGTCCAGGTTAATCTAAAGTCCTAAGGACTGGGGTCCCTTACTTATACTAAGGTAGGGGGTTGGACATACTCTGTGGCCCCACCTATGGGAGGGTCAGGGCAGAGGGGTGGTTACACCCCTTTCCCTTTGTCCAGTTTCGCACCAGAGCAGGGGCTGGAAGCCCCTGAGCCGGTTTGAACTGGGGTATGCACAGGGACACCAAATGTGCCCCCAGTGCAGGACTTCAAAGCACCAGAGAGTGCTCCCGCCCAGCCCCAATACACACTATCCTGTCTGGGGAGGTGGTTACACCTCCCTGGGACAGGAAACCTATTGTCCAGGCCTCCCCTGCCGGAGTTTCGGTCAGCAGCAGGAGGCCAGACTCGTGTCTGTGGCAGCGGCATCCATTTTGTGATGCCAGGGCTCTGGAAAGTCAGTACCGGGTATACCGGTGTGTACATGTCTCTCCCTCTAGAAGGGTGGAATGCTACCCCCGCCGCCAGAACTGGCGGGGGGGTAGTATTCCAAGATGTTTGACACCAAACACGACATGTTTCCGTGCAGCCATCCCAAAGTTAGCATTTAACGCGAGGTTATAATGCGCTTAAGAGTATATGGTCGGGCTGCACTACAAACCGCATCAGAGAAGGGTCTCCGAACGCTGCAGAGGGGCCCAGCTCATGCAGGGGCACCCTCTCACATAGGAACCACGCACTCTGCCTTCAGGATTGATAAGGCCTGCCATAGGAGTGACTTATAGGTTTATATGTGTGTATGTATGTAGTGATATAGGTAGCCTATATCACAGTAAGGGGTGCATGCACCACCTTACCCAGGCTGCAGTAGCAGACCTGTGGTGTCAGTTTGGATGGCCTTCCAGGGGTGGCACAATACATGCTGCAGCCCCTGGTAGGCCTCTGAGGTACCTATGCCCTGGGTACATAGTATACCATATACTAGGGACTTATAAGGGCACTCCAGATTCCAATCAGAGATGTGCCTAAGGCACATGGAAACCATTTTAGAGAGGAAGCAGCTAGGCTGGGGTTCTGATTAGCAGGGCCCCAGCCAGACTAAGGTCGAAAAACAGTGAAGCATCAGCAAAAGTGGGGGTACCCATGTGAAGCAGATCCTACTCTCCTACACAACCCCCCAAACGTAGGGACATTAAACTAACCTTGCCCAGTTAAGTCTTCATGTTCTAAGTGGAAGTACCTAGAGAGTCCATCTGCATTGGCATGGTTACTCCCAGGTCTATGTTCCACTGTGAAGTCCATCCCCTGTAGGGAAATGGACCACCTAAGCAGTTTGGGGTTTTCACCCTTCATTTGTTTTAGCCATAAGAGGGGCTTATGGTCTGTTTGAACAAGGAAGTGAGTACCAAACAAGTATGGCCTCAACTTCTTCAGGGCCCAGACCACAGCAAAGGCCTCCCTCTCAATGGCTGACCAACGTTTCTCTCTAGGGGTCAGCCTTCTGCTAATAAAAGCTACTGGCTGATCCTGACCTTCATCATTCAATTGTGACAGTACAGCCCCTACCCCCAATTCAGATGCATCTGTTTGAACAATGAACTTCTTGGAGTAATCAGGACTCTGTAGAATGGGAGCAGTGCACATGGCCTGCTTTAGGTCATCAAATGCCTTTTGACAGCTAACTGTCCACTGAACCTTTTTGGGCATTTTCTTGGAAGTTAAGTCATTCAGGGGTGTCACTATTGATCCATACCCCTTGACAAATCTCCTATAGTACCCAGTCAGGCCTAAGAAGGCTCTCACCTGAGTCTGGGTAGTTGGAGCAGTCCAGTCCATGATGGTCTGGATCTTGCTCTGCAGTGGTTGAACCTGGCCTCCATCCACAAGGTGGCCCAGGTACACAACCTGACTCTGCCCTATCTGGCACTTGGTGGCCTTGATAGTCAGGCCTGCTTTCTGCAGGGCCTGTAAAACATTTCTGAGGTGGACCAGGTGATCCTCCCAGGTGGAGCTAAAGACAGCAATATCATCTAGATATGCTGCACTATAGGCTTCCAGACCTGTAAGGACTGTATTCACCAACCTCTGAAAAGTGGCAGGTGCATTCTTCAGACCAAAGGGCATCACCGCAAATTGATAATGCCCACTAGGGGTTGAGAATGCTGTCTTTGGCTTTGCATCATCAGCTAGTCTGATCTGCCAGTAGCCAGCTGTCAGGTCAAATGTGCTTAGATACTTGGCTGAGGCCAAAGTGTCTATTAGCTCATCTGCCCTTGGTATTGGATGGGCATCAGTCCTAGTGACTGCATTGAGACCCCTGTAGTCCACACAAAACCTCCTCTCTCTTTTCCCACCATTGGTGTGAGGTTTTGGCACAAGGACCACTGGACTAGCCCAAGGGCTATCTGAGGGTTCAATAACTCCCAAATCCAACATCTTCTGGACTTCTGTCCTGATACAGTCCCTGACATGGTCAGGTTGCCTATAAATCTTATTTTTAATAGGCAGACTGTCCCCAGTGTCCACTTCATGAGTGCACCAGGTAGTCTGACTGGGTGTCAGTGAGAATATGTGTCTGAACTGATTGAGCACCTGTCTGCAATCAGTCTGCTGCTGGGTAGTGAGGCTGCCTGCCAAGGCTACACCATCCACTGACCCATCATCAGGGTTCTGTGAGAGCAGGTCAGGGAGTGGGTCACTCTCTTCCTCCTGTCCCTCATCAGTAGCCATGAGCAAGCCCATGTCTGCCCTGTCCACATATGGTTTTAACCTGTTGACATGGAGAACCCTGTGGGGACTCCTGGGTGTTCCTAGGTCCACCAAATAGGTAACCTCACCCTTCTGTTCAACAATGGTATGGGGTCCACTCCATTTGTCTTGGAGAGCTGCTGGGGCCACTGGCTCCAACACCCACACCTTCTGTCCTGGCTGGTAAACAGTCAGTACAGCCTTTTGGTCATGCCAGGCTTTTGAAGTTCCTGGCTAGCCTCAAGGTTTTTAGTTGCCTTATTCATATACTCAGCCATCCGGGAGCGGAGACCAAGTACATAGTCCACTATGTCTTGCTTTGGGGGCTTGAGAGGTAACTCCCATCCTTCCTTCACCAAGCACAATGGACCCCTGACAGGGTGACCAAACAAAAGTTCAAAAGGGCTGTAGCCAACCCCTTTTGAGGCACCTCCCTGTACGCAAATAAAAGGCAGGGCAAGAGTATGTCCCATCTTCGCCTAAGCTTTTCTGGGAGCCCTTAATCATGCCCTTTAATCATGCCCTTCAAGGTTTTGTTGAATCTCTCAACTAAACCATTGCATTGTGGGTGATAGGGTGTGGTGAACTTGTAAGTCACTCCACACTCCTTCCACATTGCTTTTAAGTATCCAGACATAAAGTTTGCATCCCTGTCTGATACAACCTCCTTAGGGAAGCCCACTCTTGAGAAAATTCCCAGGAGGGCCCTTGCCACCACAGGTGCTGTAGTGGTCCTAAGGGGAATAGCCTCTGGGTACCTGGTGGCATGATCCACTACCACCAGGATAAACCTGTGCCCAGATGCTGTTTGGGGATCCATGGGACCAACAATGTCAATCCCCACCCTTTCAAAGGGAACCCCCACCACAGGTAGTGGTATCAGGGGGGCCTTTGTAGTGCCACCTGCCTTGCCACTGGCCTGGCAGGTTACACAGGAGCGACAAAACTCCTTGGTGTCTTCAGACATGTGGGGCCAGTGAAAGTGAGGGACAATTCTGTCCCAAGTCTTGTTCTGGCCCAGGTGACCTGCTAAGGGAATGTCATGGGCTAGGTTCAATAGGAAGCCCCTGAACTTCAAAGGTATAACCAACCTCCTGGTAGCACCAGGCTTGGGGTCTCTACACTCTGAGTACAAGAGTCCATCATCCCAATACACAGTATGGGGACCACTAGCTTTCCCAGCAGCCTCAGCAGCAGCTTGCTGTCTGAGGGGTTCAAGAGAGGGGCAGCTCTGCTGCTCCTGGCTCAGATCTGCCCTGGAAGGGCCCCCTGTCCCCAAGAACTCAACCTGGTCAGGTTCAAGCTCCTCTGGGACAGTTCCTTCCTCAGGACTGAGATCATCCCCCTCAAGGGACTGATCTTCCTTCTGAGCCAAGGGGAAGGCACTGCCTTTACCCTACTACTCCTCTTCTTGGAGGGCACTTGGTCCATTATTCCAGAATCCAAGGCCTGTTCAGTGCTAGACATTTTGGCTTGTGACCTGGTCACAGCAAACACATCTGCAGGGATGCCCAGCATTTCTGCATGGGTCCTGAGCTCCACTTCTGCCCAAGCTGAAGTTTCTAAGTCATTGCCAAGCAAGCATTCAACGGGTAGGTCTGCACTTACCACAACCTTCTTAAGGCCAGTTACCCCTCCCCAGGAGAAGTTAACAACTGCCAGAGTATGGTCTGTTCTGACGTTGCTAGCATTGGTCACTTGGTACATTTCACCAAGTATAATCTGCCCAGGATTCACAAGGTCTTGTGTCACCATGGTGACACTTGCCCCTGTGTCCCTAAATGCCAAAGCCTCTCTTCCATTGATTAAGGGCTGTTGTCTGTACTTGCCCAGATTACTGGGACTCACAGAGGAGGTCATATCCATGCCTCCATCACAGACTAGGACAGCCTGAGTGAGTTCTCTGACTAGGTCAGAGCTCATCTCTTTACCCAGGGTCAACCCTACTAAACCCTTGGCTTGTGTAGTCCCACCACCAACTGTAACTGCACTAGGGGGAGCAGGTGCCTTAGGGGCATTGGTGGGGGCTGGAGTAGAGTCTTTGGACTTGGTGCAATCACTGGTCCAGTGGGTCTTTTGCTTACAGACCTTGCACCATGGTTTCCTTTGGCCTTTCCCTTTGGTAGACTGTGAATCCCCACCTGAAGAAGATTTTTGGGGGCCTTGTGAAGACTTTTGATCTTTACCCTTCTCCCCACCCTTATCAGAGGTTTTCGAATCTTGCTTCTTAGGGTCACCACCTTGGTTCTGTACCTTCTGCTTCACCCTGGTTCTGAACCATTTGTCTGCCTTCTTTCCCAATTCTTGGGGAGAGGTCAGATCAGAGTCCACCAGGTGCTGATGCAACAGCTGATTTTGACAGTTATTAAGAATCTGCTCCCTCATGATCAGATTGTACAATCCTGTGAAGTCACATACCTTACTGCCCAATAACCAACCTTCCAGAGCCTTGGCAGAACAATCAACAAAGTCCACCCAGTCTTGAGTCTGTGCTTTTTGGGTATCCCTGAACTTTAACCTGTATTGTTCAGTGGTTAGGCCAAACCCATCAATTAGAGCACTCTTCAAGACTTTGTAATTATCAGCATCCTCCTCTCTAACAGTGAGGAGCTTGTCTCTACCTTTGTCTGCAAAGGAGAGCCACAAGATTGCTGCCCACTGCTCCTGAGGGACCCTCTGTACTTTACAGGCCCTCTCTAGAGCAGTTATCCATTTGTGGATGTCATCCCCACTCTGGTAGGGAGGGACAATCTTGCTCAGGTTTCTATGGTCATAAGACCTTTCCCTATCTTTGGGGAAACTGCTGCCACCATGGGACTCTAGTCCCAACTTTTGTCTCTCTCTATAGAGATCTAGGGACTCCCTGTCTATAGCCAATTGCTGTTTTCTGAGTTCAAGCTGAGTTTGCTCATACTGAATCAGTCTCTTTCTCCTCTCATGAGAGGATTCCCTCCTATGAGAGGAGACAGAGGTCCCTATTGAGGTGTCAGAGTGGTTAGACTCCTGAGAAGGAGACCTAGACCTTCTGGGCACACTCAGAACTCTTCCTGGGGGGACAAAGGGGAGGTCAGTCTGATCCTCCTCCTCCTCCTCCACAGGAGGAATTGGGTTTTCCAGGACAAGGTCATTTTCACCTTCCTGGCCAGTTTCAGAGGGGGGGCCTGGGTTTCTTCACCCCTGGCCCCTTCCTCATCTTCTGCCCCACCCTCTTTGCCTACCCCTTCAGACCCTAGGGGCCTGCTGAGATCATCAGCTAGTAACACCTCCCTGAGGTGTTGGGTGCTGGCACTTTTGCCTGCCTTCAACTTCCTAGTATTGCATAATGCTCTCAATTCCAAGAATGGGAGTTTATCATACTTGGAGGGAAGAAGCCCACTGGCTTCTGGCGAGGACTCACTGGGTCCTGGCTTTGAAGACATTACTAGTGAGGTGTGGTGTATGCACTACCTACTCTAGTGTGGCCTACTAAACTCTCTTGAGTTGTAGAAAGGGTGTGCTATCCCTTAACACACAACTCTAAGTTCAGTAGAACTTACTGTATTACTAAGCTTGATTTATATGTACCTTAGGTACCCTTAGTGGTTTTCAGTTGATCAATTCAATTGAGATTATCTGGTAAAACAATAGCAAGCTGGAATCCCACACGCTGCACACCAATGTGAGAAGTTGGCCTGGCATATGCTGTCCACTAATTATAGTGGGCACCTTGCACCAGTCCAAACAACCCCTTATTGGAGATAGGTTAAAGACAACCTTTATTGAAAGCTATCCTAGTGGTAGCTATGGAGAGCAGCCTTCAGGCTAAGTCTTGAAGGAATGTAAAGCAGCTTGTTTTACCAGTCTATAATCTCTTGAGTGACCAAATGAAAGAGGACCACACCAGGTATATATTCAAAATATATGTATTTATTACTAAACACACCCCTCTAGTCTCTTTATGAGGCTAGAGTTCGAAAGTACATAAATTATAAGTTAGTTATCTACAGTAATAGCACAAATACACATTTGAGCCCCAGGGGCGTACCAAACCATATACCAATAAAGTGGTATAAGAACCACGACTGAGCTAGACACAAGGCCTAGAGCCTGTAGAAGTGCTTGGACCACAAGGAACCACCCAAGGTAGTGACACAGGGGACCCACAGGGGACACGTGCAGTGTATGAACACAGCCGCGAATCGCCGTTAACTTCTATGGGGAAAGTCGCGATTAGAATTTAAAAGAAAAGGGACACTTAGAGGAGGACTTGGAGCAAACACTTTGAGAACTAGGCTGTTCTAGTGTCAATACCCACGGGAGCACCAGAGTACTCGAGTTACCTCACCCAGGGGAGCCGGGTGCATAGGTGTCTTTCGGGGTCGGTTGTTCGTCGTCGCTTTCAATGGCGATCTGCTGCAAAGTGCTGCTGGCGGCCAAGTCGAAAGTGTTCGGGTGGATCCAAAGGTGGATCGAAGATCTGAAGAACCTGAAAGCAGAGGGGACAGAGTCTGGGTCACTAGCCAGTGACCAGGAAGGCGATGAGCAGATGCCCACCGATGTCGAGTGCTTCAGGTAGGTTGATGGTTGTCTTGACTCTTCAGCCACGAGGTCCAGGAGGCGTCGACGACAACCAGGAGCTGGATTCGAGCTGTCCCATGACGTTTGTCGATTGCAGGGGTATCGGCGACCGGATTGGACCCAACAAGCCTTGGCAACGGCAAGTCTTGTGGAAATGGAAGAAGGACGATGTTGCAGACCAGCAAGGACTGGGGGACTCACCCAGCGAAGGTAAGTCAGGGCACGCCTGGAGCAACCAGGGAGCCCAAGCAGAAGAAGATTGGCCTTCGGAAAGGTCTACTAGCCAACAGACTAGCGACCGCGAAGGAGCCTCAAGTCGACGCACGTGGAGCTGGCTCACAGGACACTCGTGGAGTGGAGGCCAGTGATCTTCGGAGCAGTTGGTGCTGGAGGCTGGGGCTACTCGGAGCCCAAAGCACGACTTCGTGGGAGACCCAGAAGAGGATGCACTTGCAAATGTGTTTGGTGTCTAGGGGTCACGGTTCCATGTTACCCACGACAGCTACGGGCCTCAGCTTTGCTGGGGACTCAGGGCAGCCTCGGGGAAGTCTGGAAATCCACCTCTGGTGTTGCAAAGACTTCGGCGTCCGATGGGAGCTTCAGCGATGCATACCGGACAATTGCTTCTTTGGTGCCTGCCAAGCAGGGGAGTCACTCCTTGACCCCAAGGGAGATTCTTCAGTCCTCTAATCTTGAAGTAGAGCGTCGAAGGTCCAGGATTCTGTGTCAGAGTTTCGTCCAGGTTAATCTAAAGTCCTAAGGACTGGGGTCCCTTACTTATACTAAGGTAGGGGGTTGGACATACTCTGTGGCCCCACCTATGGGAGGGTCAGGGCAGAGGGGTGGTTACACCCCTTTCCCTTTGTCCAGTTTCGCACCAGAGCAGGGGCTGGAAGCCCCTGAGCCGGTTTGAACTGGGGTATGCACAGGGACACCAAATGTGCCCCCAGTGCAGGACTTCAAAGCACCAGAGAGTGCTCCCGCCCAGCCCCAATACACACTATCCTGTCTGGGGAGGTGGTTACACCTCCCTGGGACAGGAAACCTATTGTCCAGGCCTCCCCTGCCGGAGTTTCGGTCAGCAGCAGGAGGCCAGACTCGTGTCTGTGGCAGCGGCATCCATTTTGTGATGCCAGGGCTCTGGAAAGTCAGTACCGGGTATACCGGTGTGTACATGTCTCTCCCTCTAGAAGGGTGGAATGCTACCCCCGCCGCCAGAACTGGCGGGGGGTAGTATTCCAAGATGTTTGACACCAAACATGACATGTTTCCGTGCAGCCATCCCAAAGTTAGCATTTAACGCGAGATTATAATGCGCTTAAGAGTATATGGTCGGGCTGCACTACAAACCGCATCAGAGAAGGGTCTCCGAACGCTGCAGAGGGGCCCAGCTCATGCAGGGGCACCCTCTCACATAGGAACCACGCACTCTGCCTTCAGGATTGATAAGGCCTGCCATAGGAGTGACTTATAGGTTTATATGTGTGTATGTATGTAGTGATATAGGTAGCCTATATCACAGTAAGGGGTGCATGCACCACCTTACCCAGGCTGCAGTAGCAGACCTGTGGTGTCAGTTTGGATGGCCTTCCAGGGGTGGCACAATACATGCTGCAGCCCCTGGTAGGCCTCTGAGGTACCTATGCCCTGGGTACATAG
Source organism: Calotriton arnoldi (assembly GCA_963921515.1). Classification (NCBI taxonomy): domain Eukaryota; kingdom Metazoa; phylum Chordata; class Amphibia; order Caudata; family Salamandridae; genus Calotriton; species Calotriton arnoldi. The sequence goes on from CAWUFW010021669.1 coordinate 18,202, forward strand.
TATACCATATACTAGGGACTTATAAGGGCACTCCAGATTCCAATCAGAGATGTGCCTAAGGCACATGGAAACCATTTTAGAGAGGAAGCAGCTAGGCTGGGGTTCTGATTAGCAGGGCCCCAGCCAGACTAAGGTCGAAAAACAGTGAAGCATGAGCAAAAAGTGGGGGTACCCATGTGAAGCAGATCCTACTCTCCTACACAACCCCCCCAAACGTAGGGACATTAAACTAACCTTGCCCAGTTAAGTCTTCATGTTCTAAGTGGAAGTACCTAGAGAGTCCATCTGCATTGGCATGGTTACTCCCAGGTCTATGTTCCACTGTGAAGTCCATCCCCTGTAGGGAAATGGACCACCTAAGCAGTTTGGGGTTTTCACCCTTCATTTGTTTTAGCCATAAGAGGGGCTTATGGTCTGTTTGAACAAGGAAGTGAGTACCAAACAAGTATGGCCTCAACTTCTTCAGGGCCCAGACCACAGCAAAGGCCTCCCTCTCAATGGCTGACCAACGTTTCTCTCTAGGGGTCAGCCTTCTGCTAATAAAAGCTACTGGCTGATCCTGACCTTCATCATTCAATTGTGACAGTACAGCCCCTACCCCCAATTCAGATGCATCTGTTTGAACAATGAACTTCTTGGAGTAATCAGGACTCTGTAGAATGGGAGCAGTGCACATGGCCTGCTTTAGGTCATCAAATGCCTTTTGACAGCTAACTGTCCACTGAACCTTTTTGGGCATTTTCTTGGAAGTTAAGTCATTCAGGGGTGTCACTATTGATCCATACCCCTTGACAAATCTCCTATAGTACCCAGTCAGGCCTAAGAAGGCTCTCACCTGAGTCTGGGTAGTTGGAGCAGTCCAGTCCATGATGGTCTGGATCTTGCTCTGCAGTGGTTGAACCTGGCCTCCATCCACAAGGTGGCCCAGGTACACAACCTGACTCTGCCCTATCTGGCACTTGGTGGCCTTGATAGTCAGGCCTGCTTTCTGCAGGGCCTGTAAAACATTTCTGAGGTGGACCAGGTGATCCTCCCAGGTGGAGCTAAAGACAGCAATATCATCTAGATATGCTGCACTATAGGCTTCCAGACCTGTAAGGACTGTATTCACCAACCTCTGAAAAGTGGCAGGTGCATTCTTCAGACCAAAGGGCATCACCGCAAATTGATAATGCCCACTAGGGGTTGAGAATGCTGTCTTTGGCTTTGCATCATCAGCTAGTCTGATCTGCCAGTAGCCAGCTGTCAGGTCAAATGTGCTTAGATACTTGGCTGAGGCCAAAGTGTCTATTAGCTCATCTGCCCTTGGTATTGGATGGGCATCAGTCCTAGTGACTGCATTGAGACCCCTGTAGTCCACACAAAACCTCCTCTCTCTTTTCCCACCATTGGTGTGAGGTTTTGGCACAAGGACCACTGGACTAGCCCAAGGGCTATCTGAGGGTTCAATAACTCCCAAATCCAACATCTTCTGGACTTCTGTCCTGATACAGTCCCTGACATGGTCAGGTTGCCTATAAATCTTATTTTTAATAGGCAGACTGTCCCCAGTGTCCACTTCATGAGTGCACCAGGTAGTCTGACTGGGTGTCAGTGAGAATATGTGTCTGAACTGATTGAGCACCTGTCTGCAATCAGTCTGCTGCTGGGTAGTGAGGCTGCCTGCCAAGGCTACACCATCCACTGACCCATCATCAGGGTTCTGTGAGAGCAGGTCAGGGAGTGGGTCACTCTCTTCCTCCTGTCCCTCATCAGTAGCCATGAGCAAGCCCATGTCTGCCCTGTCCACATATGGTTTTAACCTGTTGACATGGAGAACCCTGTGGGGACTCCTGGGTGTTCCTAGGTCCACCAAATAGGTAACCTCACCCTTCTGTTCAACAATGGTATGGGGTCCACTCCATTTGTCTTGGAGAGCTGCTGGGGCCACTGGCTCCAACACCCACACCTTCTGTCCTGGCTGGTAAACAGTCAGTACAGCCTTTTGGTCATGCCAGGCTTTTTGAAGTTCCTGGCTAGCCTCAAGGTTTTTAGTTGCCTTATTCATATACTCAGCCATCCGGGAGCGGAGACCAAGTACATAGTCCACTATGTCTTGCTTTGGGGGCTTGAGAGGTAACTCCCATCCTTCCTTCACCAAGCACAATGGACCCCTGACAGGGTGACCAAACAAAAGTTCAAAAGGGCTGTAGCCAACCCCCTTTTGAGGCACCTCCCTGTACGCAAATAAAAGGCAGGGCAAGAGTATGTCCCATCTTCGCCTAAGCTTTTCTGGGAGCCCTTTAATCATGCCCTTTAATCATGCCCTTCAAGGTTTTGTTGAATCTCTCAACTAAACCATTGCATTGTGGGTGATAGGGTGTGGTGAACTTGTAAGTCACTCCACACTCCTTCCACATTGCTTTTAAGTATCCAGACATAAAGTTTGCATCTCTGTCTGATACAACCTCCTTAGGGAAGCCCACTCTTGAGAAAATTCCCAGGAGGGCCCTTGCCACCACAGGTGCTGTAGTGGTCCTAAGGGGAATAGCCTCTGGGTACCTGGTGGCATGATCCACTACCACCAGGATAAACCTGTGCCCAGATGCTGTTTGGGGATCCATGGGACCAACAATGTCAATCCCCACCCTTTCAAAGGGAACCCCCACCACAGGTAGTGGTATCAGGGGGCCTTTGTAGTGCCACCTGCCTTGCCACTGGCCTGGCAGGTTACACAGGAGCGACAAAACTCCTTGGTGTCTTCAGACATGTGGGGCCAGTGAAAGTGAGGGACAATTCTGTCCCAAGTCTTGTTCTGGCCCAGGTGACCTGCTAAGGGAATGTCATGGGCTAGGTTCAATAGGAAGCCCCTGAACTTCAAAGGTATAACCAACCTCCTGGTAGCACCAGGCTTGGGGTCTCTACACTCTGAGTACAAGAGTCCATCATCCCAATACACAGTATGGGGACCACTAGCTTTCCCAGCAGCCTCAGCAGCAGCTTGCTGTCTGAGGGGTTCAAGAGAGGGGCAGCTCTGCTGCTCCTGGCTCAGATCTGCCCTGGAAGGGCCCCCTGTCCCCAAGAACTCAACCTGGTCAGGTTCAAGCTCCTCTGGGACAGTTCCTTCCTCAGGACTGAGATCATCCCCCTCAAGGGACTGATCTTCCTTCTGAGCCAAGGGGAAGGCACTGCCTTTACCCTACTACTCCTCTTCTTGGAGGGCACTTGGTCCATTATTCCAGAATCCAAGGCCTGTTCAGTGCTAGACATTTTGGCTTGTGACCTGGTCACAGCAAACACATCTGCAGGGATGCCCAGCATTTCTGCATGGGTCCTGAGCTCCACTTCTGCCCAAGCTGAAGTTTCTAAGTCATTGCCAAGCAAGCATTCAACGGGTAGGTCTGCACTTACCACAACCTTCTTAAGGCCAGTTACCCCTCCCCAGGAGAAGTTAACAACTGCCAGAGTATGGTCTGTTCTGACGTTGCTAGCATTGGTCACTTGGTACATTTCACCAAGTATAATCTGCCCAGGATTCACAAGGTCTTGTGTCACCATGGTGACACTTGCCCCTGTGTCCCTAAATGCCAAAGCCTCTCTTCCATTGATTAAGGGCTGTTGTCTGTACTTGCCCAGATTACTGGGACTCACAGAGGAGGTCATATCCATGCCTCCATCACAGACTAGGACAGCCTGAGTGAGTTCTCTGACTAGGTCAGAGCTCATCTCTTTACCCAGGGTCAACCCTACTAAACCCTTGGCTTGTGTAGTCCCACCACCAACTGTAACTGCACTAGGGGGAGCAGGTGCCTTAGGGGCATTGGTGGGGGCTGGAGTAGAGTCTTTGGACTTGGTGCAATCACTGGTCCAGTGGGTCTTTTGCTTACAGACCTTGCACCATGGTTTCCTTTGGCCTTTCCCTTTGGTAGACTGTGAATCCCCACCTGAAGAAGATTTTTGGGGGCCTTGTGAAGACTTTTGATCTTTACCCTTCTCCCCACCCTTATCAGAGGTTTTCGAATCTTGCTTCTTAGGGTCACCACCTTGGTTCTGTACCTTCTGCTTCACCCTGGTTCTGAACCATTTGTCTGCCTTCTTTCCCAATTCTTGGGGAGAGGTCAGATCAGAGTCCACCAGGTGCTGATGCAACAGCTGATTTTGACAGTTATTAAGAATCTGCTCCCTCATGATCAGATTGTACAATCCTGTGAAGTCACATACCTTACTGCCCAATAACCAACCTTCCAGAGCCTTGGCAGAACAATCAACAAAGTCCACCCAGTCTTGAGTCTGTGCTTTTTGGGTATCCCTGAACTTTAACCTGTATTGTTCAGTGGTTAGGCCAAACCCATCAATTAGAGCACTCTTCAAGACTTTGTAATTATCAGCATCCTCCTCTCTAACAGTGAGGAGCTTGTCTCTACCTTTGTCTGCAAAGGAGAGCCACAAGATTGCTGCCCACTGCTCCTGAGGGACCCTCTGTACTTTACAGGCCCTCTCTAGAGCAGTTATCCATTTGTGGATGTCATCCCCACTCTGGTAGGGAGGGACAATCTTGCTCAGGTTTCTATGGTCATAAGACCTTTCCCTATCTTTGGGGAAACTGCTGCCACCATGGGACTCTAGTCCCAACTTTTGTCTCTCTCTATAGAGATCTAGGGACTCCCTGTCTATAGCCAATTGCTGTTTTCTGAGTTCAAGCTGAGTTTGCTCATACTGAATCAGTCTCTTTCTCCTCTCATGAGAGGATTCCCTCCTATGAGAGGAGACAGAGGTCCCTATTGAGGTGTCAGAGTGGTTATACTCCTGAGAAGGAGACCTAGACCTTCTGGGCACACTCAGAACTCTTCCTGGGGGGACAAAGGGGAGGTCAGTCTGATCCTCCTCCTCCTCCTCCACAGGAGGAATTGGGTTTTCCAGGACAAGGTCATTTTCACCTTCCTGGCCAGTTTCAGAGGGGGGCCTGGGTTTCTTCACCCCTGGCCCCTTCCTCATCTTCTGCCCCACCCTCTTTGCCTACCCCTTCAGACCCTAGGGGCCTGCTGAGATCATCAGCTAGTAACACCTCCCTGAGGTGTTGGGTGCTGGCACTTTTGCCTGCCTTCAACTTCCTAGTATTGCATAATGCTCTCAATTCCAAGAATGGGAGTTTATCATACTTGGAGGGAAGAAGCCCACTGGCTTCTGGCGAGGACTCACTGGGTCCTGGCTTTGAAGACATTACTAGTGAGGTGTGGTGTATGCACTACCTACTCTAGTGTGGCCTACTAAACTCTCTTGAGTTGTAGAAAGGGTGTGCTATCCCTTAACACACAACTCCAAGTTCAGTAGAACTTACTGTATTACTAAGCTTGATTTATATGTACCTTAGGTACCCTTAGTGGTTTTCAGTTGATCAATTCAATTGAGATTATCTGGTAAAACAATAGCAAGCTGGAATCCCACACGCTGCACACCAATGTGAGAAGTTGGCCTGGCATATGCTGTCCACTAATTATAGTGGGCACCTTGCACCAGTCCAAACAACCCCTTATTGGAGATAGGTTAAAGACAACCTTTATTGAAAGCTATCCTAGTGGTAGCTATGGAGAGCAGCCTTCAGGCTACGTCTTGAAGGAATGTAAAGCAGCTTGTTTTACCAGTCTATAATCTCTTGAGTGACCAAATGAAAGAGGACCACACCAGGTATATATTCAAAATATATGTATTTATTACTAAACACACCCCTCTAGTCTCTTTATGAGGCTAGAGTTCGAAATACATAAATTATAAGTTAGTTATCTACAGTAATAGCACAAATACACGTTTGAGCCCCAGGGGCGTACCAAACCATATACCAATAAAGTGGTATAAGAACCACGACTGAGCTAGACACAAGGCCTAGAGCCTGTAGAAGTGCTTGGACCACAAGGAACCACCCAAGGTAGTGACACAGGGGACCCACGGGGGACGCGTGCAGTGTATGAACACAGCCGCGAATCGCCGTTAACTTCTATGGGGAAAGTCGCGATTAGAATTTAAAAGAAAAGGGACACTTAGAGGAGGACTTGGAGCAAACCCTTTGAGAACTAGGCTGTTCTAGTGTCAATACCCACGGGAGCACCGGAGTACTCGAGTTACCTCACCCAGGGGAGCTGGGTGCATAGGTGTCTTTCGGGGTCGGATTTCGTCGTCGCTTTCAATGGCGATCTGCTGCAAAGTGCTGCTGGCGGTGTGAGAAGTTGGCCTGGTATATGCTGTCCACTAATTATAGTGGGCACCTTGCACCAGTCCAAGCAACCCCTTATTGGAGATAGGTTAAAGACAACCTTATTGAAAGCTATCCTAGTGGTAGCTATGGAGAGCAGCCTTCAGGCTAAGTCTTGAAGGAATGTAAAGCAGCTTGTTTTACCAGTCTATAATCTCTTGAGTGATCAAATGAAAGAGCACCACACCAGGTATATATTTAAAATATATGTATTTATTGCTAAACACACCCCTCTAGTCTCTTTATGAGGCTAGAGTTCGAAATACATAAGTTAGAAGTTATTTAAACACAGTAATAGCACAAATACACGTTTGGGCCCTAGGGGCGTACCAAACCATATACCAATAAAGTGGTATGCGAACCACGACTGAACTAGACACTAGGCCTAGAGCCTCTAGAAGTGCTTGGACCACAAGGAACCACCCAAGGTAGTGACACAGGGGACCCACGGGAGACCGTGCAGTGTAAATACACAACCGCGATACGCCGTTGACTTCTATGGAGAAAGTCGGGATCGGGAAATTAGAGAAAAGGGACACTTAAAAGAGGACTTGGACAAAACCCTTTGAGATCTAGGACTTTGAAGAGTCTCTACCCACGGGAGCACCGGAGTACTCGTGTTACCTCACCCAGGGAAGCCGGGTGCATAGGTGCCTTTCGGGGTCGGGTTTCGTCGTCGATTCGAATGGCGATCTGCTGCAAAGTGCTGCTGGCGACCAAGAGAAAAGTGTCCGGGTGGATCCAAGAGTGGATCGGAGTTCTGAAGAACCTGAAAGCAGAGGGGACAGAGTCTGGGTCACTAGCCAGTGACCAGGAAGGCGATGGACAGATGCCCACCGATGTCGAGTGCTTCAGGTGCGTTGACGGTTGTCTTGACTCTTCAGCCACGAGGTCCAGGAGGCGTTGTCGGCAACCAGGAGCAGGATTCCGGCTGGTACACGATGTTTGTCGAGTGCTGAGGTATCGGCGACCGGATTGGACCCAACAAGCCTTGGCAACGGCAAGTCTCGGTGAAGATGTAGATCGTCGATGGTGCAGACCAGCAAGGTCTGTGGAACTCACCCAGCGAAGGTAAGTGAGGGCAGGCCTGGAGCAACCAGGATGCCAAGGTAGAAAAGGATTGGCCTTCGTTGAGGGCTACTAGCCAACGGGCTAGCGACCGCGAAGGAGCCTCGTGACGCCACACGTGGATCTGGCTTACAGGACACTCGTGGAGTGGGGGCCAGTGATCTTCGGTGCAGTTGGTGCTGGAGGCTAGGGGCTACTCGGAGCCCAAAGCACGACTTCTTGGGAGACCCAGAAGAGGATGCACTTGCAAATGTGCTCGGTGTCCAGGGGTCATGGTCTCAAGTCACCCACGATAGCCACGGGCCTCAGCTTTGCTGGAGACTCAGGGTAGCCTCGGGAAGTCTGAGAATCCACCTGTGGTGATGCGATGACTTCGGCGTCCGACGGGAGCTTCAGAAATGCGAACCGGACAGATGCTTCTTTGGTGCCTGCCAAGCAGGGGAGTCACTCCTTGACCCCAAGGGAGATTCTTCTGTCCTCTAATCGTGAGTAGAGCGTCGAAGGTCCAGGATTCAGTTACAGAGTTTCGTCCAGGTATAATCTAAAGTCCTAAGGACTGGGTTCCTATCTTTATACTAAAGATAGGGGTTGGACTACTCTGTGGCCCCACCTATGGGTGGGTCAGGGCAGAGGAGTGGCTACACCCCTTTCCCCAGTTCGCGCCAAAGCAGGGGCTGCAAGCCCCTGATCCGGTTTGAACTGGGGTATGCACAGGAACACCAAATGTGCCCCCAGTGCAGGACTTCAAAGCACCCGAAAGTGCTCCCGCCCAGCCCCAATACACATTATCCTGTCTGGGGAGGTGGTCACACCTCCCTGGGACAGGAAACCTATTGTCCAGGCCTCCCTTGCCGGAGTTTCGTCCAGCAGCAGGAGGCCAGACTCGTGTCTGTGGCAGCAGCATCCATTTTGTGATGCCAGGGCTCTGGAAAGAAGTTACCGGACTAGTCAGAGTTAACATGTCTTTCCCTCTAGAAGGGTGGAATGCTACCCCGCCGCCAGGATTGGCGGGGGTAGTATTCCAAGATGTTTGACACCAAACACGACATGTTTAGGTGTAGCCATTCCAAAGTTAGCATTTTACCGCGAGGATATAATGCGCTTAAGAGTATATGGTCAGGCTGCACTACAAACAGCATCAGAGATGGTCTCCGAACACTGCAGAGGGGCCCTGCTCATGCAGGGGCACCCTCTCACATAGGAACCATGCACTCTGCCTTTAGGATTGATAAGGCCTGCCTTAGGAGTGACTTATAGGTTTATATGTGTGTATGTATTTAGTGATATAGGTAACCTATATCACAGTAAGGGGTGCATGCACCACCTTACCCAGGCTGCAGTAGCAGACCTGTGGTGTCAGTTTGGATGGCCTTCCAGGGGTGGCATAATACATGCTGCAGCCCCTGGCAGGCCTCTGAGGTACCTATGCCCTTGGTACATAGTATACCATATACTAGGGACTTATAAGGGCACTCCAGATCCCAATCAGTGATGTGCCTAAGGCACATGGAAACCATTTTAGAGAGGAAGCAGCTAGGCTGGGGTTCTGATTAGCAGGGCCCCAGCCAGACTAATGTCGAAAAACAGTGAAGCATCAGCAAAAAGTGGGGGTACCCATGTGAAGCAGATCCTACTCTCCTACACAACCCCCCCCAGTCGTAGGGACATTAAACTAACCTTGCCCAGTTAAGTCTTCATGTTCTAAGTGGAAATACCTAGAGAGTCCATCTGCATTCGCATGGTTACTCCCAGGCCTATGTTCCACTGTAAAGTCCATCCCCTGTAGGAAATGGACCACCTAAGCAGTTTGGGGTTTTCACCCTTCATTTGTTTTAGCCATAAGAGGGGCTTATGGTCTGTCTGAACCAGGAAGTGTGTACCAAACAAGTATGGCCTCAACTTCTTCAGAGCCCAGACCACAGCAAAGGCCTCCCTCTCTATGGCTGACCAACGTTTCTCTCTAGGGGTCAGCCTTCTGCTAATGAAAGCTACTGGCTGATCCTGACCTTCTTCATTCAATTGTGACAGTACAGCCCCTACCCCCAATTCAGATGCATCAGTTTGAACAATGAACTTCTTGGAGTAATCAGGACTCTGCAGAATTGGAGCAGTGCACATGGCCTGCTTCAGGTCATCAAATGCCTTTTGACAGCTAACTGTCCACTGAACCTTTGGGCATTTTCTTAGAAGTTAAGTCATTCAGGGGTGTCACTATTGATCCATACCCCTTGGCAAATCTCCTATAGTACCCAGTCAGGCCTAAGAAGGCTCTCACCTGAGTCTGGGTAGTGGGAGCAGTCCAGTCCATGATGGTCTGGATCTTGCTCTGCAAAGGTTGAACCTGGCCTCCACCCACAAGGTGGCCCAGGTACACAACCTGACTCTGCCCTATCTGGCACTTAGTGGCCTTGATAGTCAGGCCTGCCTTTTGCAGGGCCTGTAAAACATTCCTGAGGTGGACCAGGTGATCCTCCCAGGTGGAGCTAAAGACAGCAATATCATCTAGATATGCTGCACTATAGGCTTCCAGTCCTGTGAGAACTGTATTCACCAACCTCTGGAAAGTGGCAGGTGCATTCTTCAGACCAAAGGGCATTACCACAAATTGATAATGCCCACTAGGGGTTGAGAATGCTGTTTTGAGCTTTGCAGTATCAGCTAGTCTGATCTGCCAGTAGCCAGCTGTTAGGTCAAATGTGCTGAGATATTTGGCAGAGGCCAAAGTATCTATGAGCTCATCTGCCCTGGGTATTGGATGGGCATCAGTCCTAGTGACTGCATTGAGACCCCTGTAGTCCACACAAAACCTCATCTCTCTTTTTCCACCACTGGTGTGAGGCTTTGGTACAAGGACCACTGGACTAGCCCAAGGGCTATCTGAGGGTTCAATAACTCCCAATTCCAACATTTTCTGGACTTCAGTCCTGATACAGTCCCTGACATGGTCAGGTTGCCTATAAATCTTGTTTTTAATAGGCAGACTGTCCCCAGTGTCCACTTCATGAGTGCACCAGGTGGTCTGACTGGGTGTCAGAGAAAACATATGTCTAAACTGATTGAGGACTTGCCTGCAATCAGTTTGTTGCTGGGTAGTGAGGCTGCCTGCCAAGGCTACACCATCAACTGACCCATCGTCAGGGTTCTGTGAGAGCAGGTCAGGGAGTGGGTCACTCTCTTCCTCCTGCCCTTCATCAGTAGCCATGAGCAAGCCCATGTCTGCCCTGTCCACATATGGTTTTAACCGGTTGACATGGAGAACCCTGTGGGGACTCCTGGGTGTTCCTAGGTCTACTAAATAAGTGACCTCACCCTTCTGCTCAACAATAGTGTGGGTTCCACTCCATTTATCTTGGAGAGCTGCTGGGGCCACTGGCTCCAACACCCACACCTTCTGTCCTGGCTGGTAAACAGTCAGAACAGCCTTTGGTCATGCCAGGCCTTTTGAAGTTCCTGGCTAGCCTCAAGGTTTTTGGTTGCCTTTTTCATGTACTCAGCCATCCTGGAGCGGAGACCAAGTACATAGTCCACTATATCTTGCTTTGGGGGCTTGAGAGGTAACTCCCATCCTTCCTTCACCAAGCACAGTGGACCCCTCACAGGGTGGCCAAACAGAAGTTCAAAGGGGCTGTAACCAACCCCTTCTGAGGCACCTCCCTATATGCGAATAAAAGGCAGGGCAAGAGTATGTCCCATCTACGCCTAAGCTTTTCTGGGAGCCCTTTAATCATGCCCTTCAAGGTTTTCTTGAATCTCTCAACTAAACCATTGCATTGTGGGTGATAGGGTGTGGTGAACTTATAAGTCACTCCACACTCCTTCCACATTGCTTTTAAGTACCCAGACATGAAGTTAGCACCCCTGTCTGATACTACCTCCTTAGGAAAGCCCGCTCTTGAGAAGATTCCCAGGAGGGCCCTTGCCACCACAGGTGCTGTAGTGGTCCTGAGGGGAATAGCTTCTGGGTACCTGGTGGCATGATCCACTACCACCAGGATAAACCTGTGCCCAGAGGCTGTTTGGGGATCCATGGGACCAACAATGTCAATCCCTACCCTTTCAAAGGGCACCCCCACCACAGGTAGTGGTATCAGGGGGCCTTTGTAGTGCCACCTGCCTTGCCACTGGCTTGGCAGGTTACACAGGAGCGACAAAACTCCTTACTGTCTTCAGACATGTGGGGCCAGTGAAAGTGAGGGACAATTCTGTCCCAAGTCTTGTTCTGGCCCAGGTGACCTGCTAAGGGAATATCATGGGCTAGGGTCAATAGGAAGCCCCTGAACTTCAGAGGTATAACCAACCTCCTGGTAGCACCAGGCTTGGGGTCTCTACTCTCTGAGTACAGGAGTCCATCATCCCAATACACTGTATGGGGACCACTAGCTTTCCCAGCAGCCTCAGCAGCAGCTTGCTGTCTGAGGGGTTCAAGGGAGGGGCAGCTCTGCTGCTCCTGGCTCAGATCTGCCCTAGAAGGTCCCCTGTCCCCAAGAACTCAACCTGGTCAGGTTCAAGTTCCTCTGGGACAGTTCCTTCTTCAGGGCTGCGATCATCCCCCTCAAGGGTCTGATCTTCCTCCTGAGCCAAGGGGAAGGCACTGCCTTAACCCTACTACTCCTCCTCTTGGAAGGCACTTGGTCCATTCTTCCAGAATCCAAGGCCTGTTCAGTGCTAGACATTTTGGCTTGTGACCTGGTCACAGCAAACACATCTGCAGGGATCCCCAGCATTTCTGCATGGGTCCTGAGCTCCACTTCTGCCCAAGCAGAAGTCTCTAAGTCATTGCCAAGCAAGCATTCGACTGGTAGGTTTGCACTTACCACAACCTTCTTAAGGCCAGTTACCCCTCCCCAGGAGAAGTTAGCAACTGCCAGAGTATGGTCTGTTCTGACATTGCTAGCATTGGTCACTTGGTACATCTCACCAAGTATAACTTGCCCAGGATTCACAAGGTCTTGTGTCACCATTGTGACACTTGCCCCTGTGTCCCTAAATGCCAAAGCCTCACGTCCATTGATTAAAGGCTGTTGTCTGTACTTGCCCAGATTACTGGGACTCACAGTGGAGGTCACATCCATGCCTCCATCACAGACTAACACAGCCTGAGTCAGTTCTCTGACTAGGTCAGAGCCCAACTCAGTTCCCAGGGTGAACCCTACTAAACCCTTGGCTGGAGCACTCCCACCAACTGTACTAGGGGGAACAGGTGCCTTAGGGGCATTGGTGGGTGCTGGACTGGAGTCTTTGGACTTGGTGCAATCACTGGTCCAGTGGGTCTTTTGCTTACAGACCTTGCACCATGGTTTTCTTTGGCCTTTCCCTTTGGTAGACTGTGAATCCCCACCAGAAGAAGATTTTTGGGGGCCTGATGAAGACTTTTGATCTTTACCCTTCTCCCCACCCTTTTCAGAGTTCTTAGCATCTTGCTTCTTGGTTTCCCCACCTTGGTTCTGTACCTTCTGCTTCACCCTGGTTCTGACCCATTTGTCTGCCTTCTTTCCCAATTCTTGGGGAGAGGTCAGATCAGAGTCTACCAGGTATTGATGCAACAGCTGATTTTGACAGTTATTAAGAATCTGCTCCTCATTATCAGATTGTACAATCCTGAGAAGTCACACACCTTACTGCCCATCAACCAGCCTTCCAGAGCCTTGGCAGAACAATCCACATAGTCTACCCAGTCTTGAGTCTGTGCTTTTTGGGTGTCTCTGAACTTCAACCTGTACTGTTCAGTGGTTAGGCCAAACCCATCAATAAGAGCACTCTTCAAGACCTTGTAATTATCAGCATCCTCCTCTCTAACAGTGAGGAGCTTATCTCTACCTTTGTCAGCAAAGGAGAGCCACAAGATTGCTGCGCACTGCTCCTGAGGGACCTTCTGTACCTTACAGGCCCTCTCTAGAGCAGTTATCCACTTGTGGATGTCATCCCCATTCTGATAGGGAGGGACAATCTTGCTCAGGTTCCTATGGTCATAGGACCTTTCCCTATCTCTAGGGATCTGGCTGCCACCATGGGACTCTAGTCCCAACTTTCTTCTCTCTCTAAGGAGATCTAGGGATTCCCTATCTAAAGCCAATTGCTTTTTTCTGATTTCCAGCTGAGTTTCCTCATACTGGACCAGTCTGTCTCTTCTCTCATGAGAGGATTCCCTCTTGTGAGAGGAGATAGAGCTCCCTATGGAGGTGCCAGAGTGGTTAGACTCCTGAGAAGAAGATCTAGACCTTCTGGGCACACTCACAATCCTTCCTGGGGGGACAAAGGGTGCATCATTCTGATCCTCCTCTTCCTCTTCCTCAGGAGGGGTTGGATTATCCAGGTCAGGGCCATTGTCGCCCTCCTGGCCAGTTTCAGAGGGGGCTGGGGGTACTGGTACCCCCATTCCCAACCTCTTCTTCTGCCCCACCCTCAGCTCCTACCCCTTCAGTCCCCAAGGGCTTACTAAGGTCATAAGCCACCAACAGCTCCTTGAGGTGTTGGGTGGTGGGGCTTTGGCCTGTCCTTATTTTTCTCAAGTTGCATAAAGCTCTCAATTCCAAGAATGGGAGTGTATCATACTTGGAGGGTGGAAGCTCAATGGCTTCCTGCAAGGATTCTTTAGATCCTACCCTTAAAGACATTACTAGTGTGGTGTGGTGTATGCACTACCTACTCTAGTATGGCCTACTAAACTCTCTTGAGTTGTAGAAAGGGTTGTGCTATCCCTTAACACACAACTCTAAGTTCAGTAGAACTTACTGTATTCTAAGCTTAAATTATATGTACCTTGGGTACCTTTAGTGGTTTTCAGTTGATCAATTCAATTGAGATTATCTGGTAAAACAATAGCAAGCTGGAATCCCACACGCTGCACACCAATGTGAGAAGTTGGCCTGGTATATGCTGTCCACTAATTATAGTGGGCACCTTGCACCAGTCCAAACAACCCCTTATTGGAGATAGGTTAAAGACAACCTTATTGAAAGCTATCCTAGTGGTAGCTATGGAGAGCAGCCTTCTGGCTAAGTCTTGAAGGAATGTAAAGCAGCTTGTTTTACCAGTCTATAATCTCTTGAGTGATCAAATGAAAGAGCACCACACCAGGTATATATTCAAAATATATGTATTTATTGCTAAACACACCCCTCTAGTCTCTTTATGAGGCTAGAGTTCAAGTACATAAGTTAGAAGTTATTTAAACACAGTAATAGCACAAATACACGTTTGGGCCCTAGGGGCGTACCAAACCATATACCAATAAAGTGGTATGCGAACCACGACTGAACTAGACACTAGGCCTTGAGCCTCTAGAAGTGCTTGGACCACAAGGAACCACCCAAGGTAGTGACACAGGGGACCCACGGGAGACGCGTGCAGTGTAAATACACAACCGCGATACGCCGTTGACTTCTATGGAGAAAGTCGGGATCGGGAAATTAGAGAAAAGGGACACTTAAAAGAGGACTTGGACAAAACCCTTTGAGATCTAGGACTTTGAAGAGTCTCTACCCACGGGAGCACCGGAGTACTCGTGTTACCTCACCCAGGGAAGCCGGGTGCATAGGTGCCTTTCGGGGTCGGGTTTCGTCGTCGATTCGAATGGCGATCTGCTGCAAAGTGCTGCTGGCGACCAAGAGAAAAGTGTCCGGGTGGATCCAAGAGTGGATCGGAGTTCTGAAGAACCTGAAAGCAGAGGGGACAGAGTCTGGGTCACTAGCCAGTGACCAGGAAGGCGATGGACAGATGCCCACCGATGTCGAGTGCTTCAGGTGCGTTGACGGTTGTCTTGACTCTTCAGCCACGAGGTCCAGGAGGCGTTGTCGGCGACCAGGAGCAGGATTCTGGCTGGTACATGATGTCTGTCGAGTGCTGAGGTATCGGCGACCGGATTGGACCCAACAAGCCTTGGCAACGGCAAGTCTCGGTGAAGATGTAGATCGTCGATGGTGCAGACCAGCAAGGTCTGTGGAACTCACCCAGCGAGGGTAAGTGAGGGCAGGCCTGGAGCAACCAGGATGCCAAGGTAGAAAAGGATTGGCCTTCGTTAAGGGCTACTAGCCAACGGGCTAGCGACCGCAAAGGAGCCTCGTGACGCCGCACGTGGATCTGGCTTACAGGACACTCGTGGAGTGGGGGCCAGTGATCTTCGGTGCAGTTTGCGCTGGAGGCTAGGGCTACTCGGAGCCCAAAGCACGACTTCTTGGGAGACCCAGAAGAGGATGCACTTGCAAATGTGCTCGGTGTCCAGGGGTCACGGTCTCAAGTCACCCACGATAGCCACGGGCCTCAGCTTTGCTGGGGACTCAGGGTAGCCTCGGGGAAGTCTGAGAATCCACCTCTGGTGATGCGATGACTTCGGCGTCCGACGGGAGCTTCAGAAATGCGAACCGGACAGATGCTTCTTTGGTGCCTGCCAAGCAGGGGAGTCACTCCTTGACCCCAAGGGAGATTCTTCTGTCCTCTAATCGTGAGTAGAGCGTCGAAGGTCCAGGATTCAGTTACAGAGTTTCGTCCAGGGATAATCTAAAGTCCTAAGGACTGGGTTCCTATCTTTATACTAAAGATAGGGGTTGGACTACTCTGTGGCCCCACCTATGGGTGGGTCAGGGCAGAGGGGTGGCTACACCCCTTTCCCTTTGTCCAGTTCGCGCCAAAGCAGGGGCTGCAAGCCCCTGATCCGGTTTGAACTGGGGTATGCACAGGAACACCAAATGTGCCCCCAGTGCAGGACTTCAAAGCACCCGAAAGTGCTCCCGCCCAGCCCCAATACACATTATCCTGTCTGGGGAGGTGGTCACACCTCCCTGGGACAGGAAAACTATTGTCCAGGCCTCCCTTGCCGGAGTTTCGTCCAGCAGCAGGAGGCCAGACTCGTGTCTGTGGCAGCAGCATCCATTTTGTGATGCCAGGGCTCTGGAAAGAAGTTACCGGACTAGTCAGAGTTAACATGTCTTTCCCTCTAGAAGGGTGGAATGCTACCCCCGCCGCCAGTATTGGCGGGGGGTAGTATTCCAAGATGTTTGACACCAAACACGACATGTTTAGGTGCAGCCATCCCAAAGTTAGCATTTTACCGCGAGGATATAATGCGCTTAAGAGTATATGGTCAGGCTGCACTACAAACAGCATCAGAGATGGTCTCCGAACGCTGCAGAGGGGCCCTGCTCATGCAGGGGGACCCTCTCACATAGGAACCATGCACTCTGCCTTTAGGATTGATAAGGCCTGCCTTAGGAGTGACTTATAGGTTTATATGTGTGTATGTATTTAGTGATATAGGTAACCTATATCACAGTAAGGGGTGCATGCACCACCTTACCCAGGCTGCAGTAGCAGACCTGTGGTGTCAGTTTGGATGGCCTTCCAGGGGTGGCATAATACATGCTGCAGCCCCTGGCAGGCCTCTGAGGTACCTATGCCCTTGGTACATAGTATACCATATACTAGGGACTTATAAGGGCACTCCAGATCCCAATCAGTGATGTGCCTAAGGCACATGGAAACCATTTTAGAGAGGAAGCAGTTAGGCTGGGGTTCTGATTAGCAGGGCCCCAGCCAGACTAATGTCGAAAAACAGTGAAGCATCAGCAAAAAGTGGGGGTACCCATGTGAAGCAGATCCTACTCTCCTACAGGCGGCCAAGTCGAAAGTGTTCGGGTGGATCCAAAGGTGGATCGAAGATCTGAAGAACCTGAAAGCAGAGGGGACAGAGTCTGGGTCACTAGCCAGTGACCAGGAAGGCGATGAGCAGATGCCCACCGATGTCGAGTGCTTCAGGTAGGTTGACAGTTGTCTTGACTCTTCAGCCACGAGGTTCAGGAGGCATCGACGACAACCAGGAGCTGGATTCGAGCTGTTCCACGACGTCTGTCGATTGCAGGGATGTCGGCGACTGGGTTGGACCCAACAAGCCTTGGCAACGGCAAGTCTTGTGGAAATGGAAGAAGGACGATGTTGCAGACCAGCAAGGTCTGGGGGACTCACCCAGCGAAGGTAAGTCAGGGCACGCCTGGAGCAACCAGGGAGCCCAAGCAGAAGAAGATTGGCCTTCGGGAAGGTCTACTAGCCAACGGACTAGCGACCGCGAAGGAGCCTCAAGTTGACGCACGTGGAGCTGGCTCACAGGACACTCGTGGAGTGGAGGCCAGTGATCTTCAGTGCAGTTGGTCCTGGAGGCTGGGGCTACTCAAAGCCCAAAGCACGACTTCGTGGGAGACCCAGAAGAGTATGCACTTGCAAATGCGTTCGGTGTCCAGGGGTCATGGTTCCACGTTACCCACGACAGCTACGGGCCTCAGCTTTGCTGGAGACTCAGGGCAGCCTCGGGGAAGTCTTGAAATCCACCTCTGGTGATGCAAAGACTTCGGCGTCTGACGGGAGCTTCAGCGATGCAGACCTGACAATTGCTTCTTTGGTGCCTGCCAAGCAGGGGAGTCACTCCTTGACCCCAAGGGAGATTCTTCAGTCCTCTAATCTTGAAGTAGAGCGTCGAAGGTCCAGGATTCTGTGTCAGAGTTTCGTCCAGGTTAATCTAAAGTCCTAAGGACTGGGGTCCCTTACTTATACTAAGGTAGGTGGTTGGACATACTCTGTGGCCCCACCTATGGGAGGGTCAGGGCAGAGGGTGGTTACACCCTTTCCCTTTGTCCAGTTTCGCGCCAGAGCAGGGGCTGGAAGCCCTGAGCCGGTTTGAACTGGGGTATGCACAGGGACACCAAATGTGCCCCCAGTGCAGGATTTCAAAGCACCAGAGAGTGCTCCCGCCCAGCCCCAATACACACTATCCTGTCTGGGGAGGTGGTTACACCTCCCTGGGACAGGAAACCTATTGTCCAGGCCTCCCCTGCCGAAGTTTTGGTCAGCAGCAGGAGGCCAGACTCGTGTCTGTGGCAGCGGCATCCATTTTGTGATTCCAGGGTTCTGGAAAGTCAGTACCGGGTATACCGGTGTGTACATGTCTCTCCCTCTAGAAGGGTGGAGTGCTACCCCCGCCGCCAGAACTGGCGGGGGGGTAGTATTCCAAGATGTTTGACACCAAACACGACATGTTTCCGTGCAGCCATCCCAAAGTTAGCATTTAACGCGAGGTTATAATGCGCTTAAGAGTATATGGTCGGGCTGCACTACAAACAGCATCAGAGAAGGGTCTCCGAACGCTGCAGAGGGGCCCAGCTCATGTAGGGGCACCCTCTCACATAGGAACCACGCACTCTGCCTACAGGATTTATAAGGCCTGCCATAGGAGTGACTTATAGGTTTATATGTGTGTATGTATGTAGTGTTATAGGTAGCCTATATCACAGTAAGGGGTGCATGCACCACCTTACCCAGGCTGCAGTAGCAGACCTGTGGTGTCAGTTTGGATGGCCTTCCAGGGGTGGCACAATACATGCTGCAGCCCCTGGTAGGCCTCTGAGGTACCTATGCCCTGGGTACATAGTATACCATATACTAGGGACTTATAAGGGCACTCCAGATTCCAATCAGAGATGTGCCTAAGGCACATGGAAACCATTTTAGAGAGGAAGCAGCTAGGCTGGGGTTCTGATTAGCAGGGCCCCAGCCAGACTAAGGTCGAAAAACAGTGAAGCATCAGCAAAAAGTGGGGGTACCCATGTGAAGCAGATCCTACTCTCCTACAGCGCCCTCCAGGCATTCCCTGTAGTCCGCCTGCTGGAGATTCCACGTCGAGAGGCGCCAGCAGAAGGGCTGCTTTGCCCAGCCCATCCGAACCGTTAACGTAATCGGCGAGTGATCTGAGAGACCCCTTGGAAGGATATCCATCTCCACCACCCTACACACTGCCACTCGAGGAACAAACAAATAATCAAGGCGAGAGTAGGAGTTGTGAACCACAGAGAGATACGTGTAGCCCTGAACATCTCGGTGCATCCGGTGCCAGGGGTCCACCCAATCCACCCCAGACACCAAAGAGGAAAGTTTCGTGACCCTGGCTAGCAACTGCACCCTCCCCAGGTCTCCAGCGATCCTGGGTCATGTCCAACACGTCGTTCCAATCGCCCCCAACTATAGACCGGCCATCAGGCATATACGCCCATAATGACATAAGCCGCTCCACTAGGCCCCATGAAAGCGTAGGAGGGGCATATACACAACCCAGAACCACTGGTTCCCCTCTGACCATACCCTGTAGGAATAGATAGCACCCCTGGGTGTCCGCCCACATCTTCACATGAGTATACAGAACCCTGCGGTGGATCAGAATCGCCACCCCCGTCACCCCCTCACAAACCCCGAATGGAACACGTGTATATAGCCGTAACGTTGGAGGCAGAGCGCCTTCGATCCCATAAGATGTGTCTCTTGGAGCATGAGTACATCGGCCCTCTTAACCTGCTGGAGAACCGCCCCTCGCTTAATTTTATCCAGGACCCCCTGACATTCCAGCTCACTATTTTGAGAGACCGGGGGACACCCGGAAGCCATCATGTGAGTCGGCCATGGAAGATCACCATGAGAGACACTGGTGCAAGAGAAAGTGAGTGGTGTATGCAAGGAGGCCTAACAATACTGTAGCAAAGTGCGACTTGTTGATAGAAACATAAACAACCCAACAATCCCCCCACCCCATACTTCAAGAACGATGAAGCATCTGTCGCAGCGAGTGCTGCCCACGGACCCCAACGGGGAGCCCGGCACACCTCGACCAATGGATCTACAAAGTTACAGCCCAACATCAGCAGGCCCCCACTCCGTTGGAAGGACCAAGAGAGAAGCCGGCCCTCACTTGGACTCCTCCGATCCAAACAGCAATGTCAACATTGCGATGGACTGCGATCTCCATCACCACCTAGGAGGCCGAAGTAGACAGCTGGGAGGCCAAGCCGGCCTGGGAGGATGTACTGCAGGAGCGAGATGGATGGCTGGACCTGGAGCGCTTACGATCCTTGAGCTTCGTGTGAGGCTCCTTACGAGTTGCCTTGCCGGAGGAAGAGTCGGATTCCCTCCGAGGCGGTGTATGAGGACGCAGCCGCACTGTCTCATCTGTCCACCGAAACACCTCCTCCGGCGAGTCAAAGAAATGTGTGCGGGATCGATACACCACCCGCAACCGGGCAGGGTACAGCAGCGTGTAGGGAAGATTAAGATCACAAAGTCTTGCCTTGGCTGCCAGAAAGGACTGTCGCCGCTGCTGTACCAGCTTCGTATAGTCAGGGAAGATCAGGATGCGTGCATTATCAAAGAGCAGAGGTTCCTTGGCCCTGGCCTGTTTGAGTATAACAAAGCGATCATGATAGTTCAGCAGCTTTGCAATAACCGGTCTCGGACGGGCTCCAGGCGGAGGCTTTTGCACAAGAGCCCTGTGGGCTTGCTCAATGACAAAGCAACGGGACAGGGACTCCGGGGGAAGCCAGCTCTCCAGCCACCGAGTAAGGAACTGTTCCATGTCCCCCCTCACACCCCTTTGGGAAGCCCACAAAGCGGAGGTTGTTATGCCTGGCCCGTCCCTCTGCATCCTCCACGCGCGTTGCAAGGCCCCGCTGTGTTGTCTCGAGGGCAGCCACCCGCTTCCGCAAGCCGGCAACCTCGTCCTCCACTCCAGAAACGTGCATTTCGGTCTCCGTGATACGGGCCACAGCGTTCCGCAGGTCCTGCCGGAGGAGCATGACATCCGAGCCAACTGGCCCAATTGTGGCATCCAGGACATCTCTGGACTGCGTGATAGTGGCCATGAGCGTTGCATTGTCCGGAATATCTGGCGTGGCCCCCTGAGACCCTCCAGTCGCCGCAGCGGCGGCCCCGAGCCTGTATATTTGTCCAGTGTGCTCTGTTTGGCCGAGCCCCCACTCATCTTGTCTCTTGTCATTGCGCCCGCTGAGCCCAGCAATTCCCTGGCCACTCGACCCCGGCTCTTTAGACCGCCTCGCCGGGAGGCCGCAGGCCTGTCTGCGTGGATAATACGGCGTCACACTCCTGTGGCTGTCACTGGCCAGCTCAATCCCCCAGGCACGAGGAAAGGCAGGGTGAAGAAGGTCCCCGGGGCTGTAGATCCAGGTCCCGCGCAACCCGATCTGGGCCCCGATGCAGTAACCACTAGCGGAGGGGGGCCCCTCCGTGGGCGGCCAAGATACAGCGGACCGGTGTCAAGGGCTACCACTCACTGCAAGAGGGTGTCTCACCAGGCGTAATGGCCACAGCCCCAGGGTTCAATGACGGAATCCAGAGGGTCACCCCCGCTCATCCCAGGGTCCACCTCAAATGCCCACCTCCTACCTCTAGGAGGCTCGGTGACGACCGAGGGCCACCGCCAACTCCAGATGGCCCTCAATACGTCCTCGCTGCCGCCCGCGTGACCCAAAATGGCCGCCGGAGCGAGGGCACGGCGCCGTCGGTGGAGCACAGGGCAGAGGGCGGCCCTCCAGGTGTTCAGCGGCTCCAGGGGGCGTGAACCCAGCACAGGGCAGCGCAGCGGCTGCCGGGCACAAATCATGGTGCCTCCTCCACACAGCGCCCCGCGGTCCGATGTGACCGCCGATGACCCAGACCACCGTCCCCCCGTGGCCCGATAAGGCCGCCGACTGCCCCGCTTCAGATCTAGCAGGAGAGCGGGGGGAGGGGGACGAGCACACGGACGGCTCTACCACCGATCCCAGCAAGCCGCCGCTGCCCAACTCCCGTTCCTCACCAGCCGCCACCACAAGGACACGGCCACAGGCATAGCAGCTCTTCCGGGACCCCAGGTGCACTGCACGCCGGCCACCACTCCAGGCCGCGGTGCCGCTATGCGTCACCCAGCCGCAGCCCTGGCCACCGCCACCGCGGCTCGCCACACCAAGATACGGGATAAATTGAGGCTCAGATCGCAGCCCCCACTCGTGCCCCGCCAGGGACATGATCAGAACGTAGAAATCAGGATCGGAGGACAGGATATTGAAGGAGAAATGGTGAGGCTGGACGGAGCGCACCTAGCACACGTCCAACATCTTGGCTTGCCAAGCCACGCCCCCGTAATGGTGATTTTTTAGAGTTTAATCTCTTGACTGTAAATGACTGTTGCATGTGAATTATTAGTTTTTCAACTAAAATAAGTGTGTTTAGAGTCATTTTATTGCCTGAAATTGGTCAAAATAGTAGCTTATGAATAGGAGGAAAAGTCTGTGAAAATGGCAATTTTGGTCACTGTGAGGCTTTAAAAAGTGGTTATTCAACATGAGGCACGATCCAATTGACATTTTGAATACTTTTTTGTACAGTCCAAAAAAACAATTTTCTGATGAAAAACGATGACCCTGGACCTGTTGAACTTTCCCCAGATGTTCAGTAATGGTGATTTTTTAATGTTTAAACTTTTGACTGTAAATGACTGTTGGATGTGAATTATTTCTTTTTAATTAAATAAGTGTGTTTAGAGTCATTTTCCTGTCTGAAAATGGCGAAATAGAAGTTTCTGAGTAGGAGGAAAAGTCTGTAAAAATGGCAATTTTGGTCACTGTGAGGCTTTATAAAGTGTTTATTCAACATGTGGCATGATCCAATTGACATTTTGAATCATTTTTGTACAGTGAAGTAAATCAATTTCCTGATGAAAAACGATGACCCCGGACCTGTCGAACTTTCCCCAGATGGTCAGTAATGGTGAATTTTTAATGTTTAATCTTTTGCTTGTAAATGACTGTTGCATGTGAATTATCACTACTGCAACGAAAATGAGTGTGTCTAGACTCATTTTCCTGCCTGAAATTGGTCAAAATAGAAGTTTCTGAGTTGGAGGAAAAGTCTGTAAAAATGGCAATTTTGGTCACTGTGAGGCAATAAAAAGTGGTTATTCAACATGAGGCATGATCCAATTGACATTTTGAATCATTTTTGTACAGTCCAAAAAATCAATTTTCTGATGAAAAACGATGACCACGGACCTGTCGAACTTTCCCCAGATGGCCAGTAATGGTGATTTTTTATTGTTTAATCTTTTGACTGTAAATGGCTGTTGGATGTGAATTATTTCTTTTTTAACTAAAATAAGTGTGTTTAGAGTCATTTTCCTGTCTGAAATTGGCAACATAGAAGATTCTGAGTAGGAGGAAAAGCCTGTAAAAATGGCAATTTTGGTCACTGTGAGGCAATAAAAAGTGGTTATTCAACATGAGGCATGATCCAATTGACATTTTGAATACTTTTTTGTACTGTCCAAAAAATCAATTTTCTGATGAAAAACGATGACCTCGGACTCGTCGAACTTTCCCCAGATGGTCAGTAATGCTGATTTTTAATGTTTAATCTTTTGACTGTAAATGACTGTTGCATGTGAATTATTACTTTTTCAACTAAAATAAGTGTGTTTAGAGTCATTTTCCTGCCTGAAATTGGTCAAAATAGAAGTTTCTGAGTTGGAGGAAAAGTCTGTAAAAATGGCAATTTTGGTCACTGTGAGGCAATAAAAAGTGGTTATTCAACATGAGGCATGATCCAATTGACATTCTGAATCATTTTTTGTACAGTCCAAAAAATCAATTTTCTGATGAAAAACGATGACCCCGGACTCGTCGAACTTTCCCCAGATGGTCAGTAATAATGATTTTTCAATGTTTAATCTTTTGACTGTAAATGACTGTTGGATGTGAATTATTACTTTTTCAACTAAAATAAGTGTGTTTAGAGTCATTATCCTGCCCAAAATAAGTCAAAATAGAAGCTTCTGAGTAGGAGGAAAAGTCTGTAAAAATAGAAATTTTAGTCACTGTGAAGCTTTAAAAAGTGGTTGTTCAACATGAGGCACGATCCAAATGACATTTTAAATCATTTTTTGTACAGTCCAAAAAATCAATTTTCTGATGAAAAACGATGACCCCGGACTCGTCGAACTTTCCCCAGATGGTCAGTAATGGTGATTTTTTAATGTTTAATCTTTTGACTGTAAATGACTGTTGCATGTGAATTATCACTTTCGGAAATAACATAAGTGTGTTTAGAGTCATTTTCTTGCATGAAATTGGTAAAATTAGAAGCTTCTGAATTGGAGGAAAAGTCTGTAAAAATGGCAATTTTGGTCACTGTGAGGCTTTAAAAAGTGGTTGTTCAACATGAGGCAGGATCCAATTGACATTTTGAATCATTTTTTGTACAGTCAAATAAATCAATTTTCTGATGAAAAACGATGACACCGGACCTGTCGAACTTTCCCCAGATGGTCAGTAATGGTGATTTTTTAATGTTTAATCTTTTGACTGTAAATGACTGTTGGATGTGAATTATTACTTTTTCAACTAAAATAAGTGTGTTTAGAGTCATTATCCTGCCCAAAATAAGTCAAAATAGAAGCTTCTGAGTAGGAGGAAAAGTCTGTAAAAATAGAAATTTTAGTCACTGTGAAGCTTTAAAAAGTGGTTGTTCAACATGAGGCACGATCCAAATGACATTTTAAATCATTTTTTGTACAGTCCAAAAATCAATTTTCTGATGAAAAACGATGACCCCGGACTCGTCGAACTTTCCCCAGATGGTCAGTAATGGTGATTTTTTAATGTTTAATCTTTTGACTGTAAATGACTGTTGCATGTGAATTATCACTTTCGGAAATAACATAAGTGTGTTTAGAGTCATTTTCTTGCATGAAATTGGTAAAATTAGAAGCTTCTGAATTGGAGGAAAAGTCTGTAAAAATGGCAATTTTGGTCACTGTGAGGCTTTAAAAGTGGTTGTTCAACATGAGGCAGGATCCAATTGACATTTTGAATCATTTTTTGTACAGTCAAATAAATCAATTTTCTGATGAAAAACGATGACACCGGACCTGTCGAACTTTCCCCAGATGGTCAGTAATGGTGATTTTTTAATGTTTAATCTTTTGACTGTAAATGACTGTTGGATGTGAATTATTACTTTTTCAACTAAAATAAGTGTGTTTAGAGTCATTATCCTGCCCAAAATAAGTCAAAATAGAAGCTTCTGAGTAGGAGGAAAAGTCTGTAAAAATAGAAATTTTAGTCACTGTGAAGCTTTAAAAAGTGGTTGTTCAACATGAGGCACGATCCAAATGACATTTTAAAGCATTTTTTGTACAGTCCAAAAAATCAATTTTCTGATGAAAACGATGACCCCGGACTCGTCGAACTTTCCCCAGATGGTCAGTAATGGTGATTTTTTAATGTTTAATCTTTTGACTGTAAATGACTGTTGCATGTGAATTATCACTTTCGGAAATAACATAAGTGTGTTTAGAGTCATTTTCTTGCATGAAATTGGTAAAATTAGAAGCTTCTGAATTGGAGGAAAAGTCTGTAAAAATGGCAATTTTGGTCACTGTGAGGCTTTAAAAAGTGGTTGTTCAACATGAGGCAGGATCCAATTGACATTTTGAATCATTTTTTGTACAGTCAAATAAATCAATTTTCTGATGAAAAAGATGACACCGGACCTGTCGAACTTTCCCCAGATGGTCAGTAATGGTGATTTTTTAATGTTTAATCTTTTGACTGTAAATGACTATTGCATGTGAATTATCAATTTTGGAACTAATATAAGTGTGTTTAGAGTCATTTTCTTGCCTGAAATTGGTCAGAATAGAAGCTTCTGAATAGGAGGAATAGTCTGTAAAAATTGCAATTTTGGTCACGTCAGGCTTTAAAACGTGTTTATTCAACATGAGGCACGATCCAATTGACATTTTGAATCAATTTTTGTACAGTCCAAAAATCAATTTTCTGATGAAAAACGATGACCCCGGACTCGCCGAACTTTCCCCAGATGGTCAGTAATGGTGATTTTTTCATGTTTAATCTTTTGACTGTAAATAACTGTTTGATGTGAATTATTTCTTTTTTAAGTAAAATAAGTGTGTCTAGAGTCATTTTCCTTCCTGAAATTCATCAAAATAGAAGTTTCTGAGTTGGAGGAAAAGTCTGAAAAAATGGCAATTTTGGTCACTGTTTGCCTTTAAAAGTGTCTATTCAACATGAGGCACGATCCAATTGAAATTTTGAATCAATTTTTGTGCAGTCCAAAAAAAATCAATTTTCTAATGAAAAACAATGACCCCGGAGCTGTCGGACATTCCCCAGATGGTCAGTAACGGTGATTTTTTAATGTTTAATCTTTTGACTGTAAATGACTGTTGCATGTGAATTATCACTTTTGGAACTAAAATAAGTGTGTTTAGAGTCATTTTCCTGCCTGAAATTGGTCTAAATAGAAGCTCTGTATAAGAGTAAAAGTCTGGAAAATTGCAATTTTGGACACTGTGAGGCTTCAAAAAGTGGTTATTCAACATGAGGCACGATCCAATTGATATTTTGAATACTTTTTTGTACAGTCCAAAAGATCAATTTTCTGATGAAAAATGATGACCCCGAACCTGTCGAACTTTCCCCTGATGGTCAGTAATGGTGATTTTTTCATGTTTAATCTTTTGACTGTAAATGACTGTTTGATGTGAATTATTTCTTTTTTAAGTAAAATAAGTGTGTCTAGAGTCATTTTCCTGCCTGAAATTGGTCAAAATAGAAGCTTCTGAGAAGGAGGAAAAGTCAGTAAAAATGCCAATTTTGGTCACTGTGAGGCTTTAAAAAGTGTATATTTAACATGAGGCATGATCCAATTGACATTTTGAATCATTTTTTGTACAGTGAAGTAAATCAATTTCCTGATGAAAAACGATGACCCCGGACCTGTCGAACTTTCCCAGATGGTCAGTAATGGTGAATTTTTAATGTTTAATCTTTTGCTTGTAAATGACTGTTGCATGTGAATTATCACTACTGCAATGAAAATGAGTGTCTAGACTCATTTTCCTGCCTGAAATTGGTCAAAATAGAAGCTTCTGAGTAGGAGAAAAAGTCTATAAAAATGGCAATTTTGGTCACTGTGAGGCTTTGAAAAGTGGTTGTTCAACATGAGGCACGATCCAATTGACATTTTGAATCATTTTTTGTACTGTCAAATAAATCAATTTGCTGATGAAAAATGATGACCACGGACCTGTCGAACTTTCCCCAGATGGTCAGTAATGGTGCTGTTTTAATGTTTAATCTTTTGCTTGTAAATGACTGTTGCATGTGAATTATCACTACTGCAACGAAAATAAGTGTGTTTAGAGTCATTTTCCTGCCTGAAATTGGTCCCAAACAAATTTCTGAGTAGGAGGAACAGTGTGTAAAAATGGCATTTTTGGTCACTGTGAGGCTTTAAAAAGTGGTTATACAACATGAGGCACGATCCAATTGACATTTTTAATACTTTTTTGTACAGTCCAAAACATCAATTTGTGATGAAAAACGATGACCCCGGACCTGTCGAACTTTCCCTAGATGCCAGTAATGGTGATTTTTTAATGTCTAATCTTTTGACTGTAAATGACTGTTGCATGTGAATTATCACTTCTGGAATGAAAATAAGTGTGTCTAGAGTCATTTTCCTGCATGAAATTGGTCAAAATGGAAGCTTCTGAGTAGGAGGAAAAGTCTGTAAAAATGGCATTTTTCGTCACTGTGAGGCTTTAAAAAGTGTTTATTCATCATAAGGCACGATGCAATTGACTTTTTGAATACTTTTTTGTACAGTCCAAAAACTCAATTTTCTGATGAAAAACGATGTCCCCGGACTCGTCGAACTTTCCCCAGATGCACAGTAATGGTGATTTTTTCATGTTCAATCTTTTGACTGTAAATAACTGTTTGATGTGAATTATTTATTTTTTAAGTAAAATAAGTGTCTCTAGAGTCATTTTCCTTCCTGAAATTCGTCAAAATAGAAGTTTCTGAGTTGGAGGAAAAGTCTGAAAAATGGCAATTTTGGTCACTGTTTGCCTTTAGTGTTTATTCAACATGAGGCACGATCCAATTGAAATTTTGAATCAATTTTTGTGCAGTCCAAACAAATCAATTTTCTAATGAAAAACAATGACCCCCGGAGCTGTCGGACATTCCCCAGATGGTCAGTAATGGTGATTTTTTAATGTTTAATCTTTTGACTGTAAATGACTGTTGCATGTGAATTATCACTTTCGGAACGAACATAAGTGTGTTTAGAGTCATTTTCCTGCATGAAATTGGTCAAAATGGAAGCTTCTGAGTAGGAGGAAAAGTCTGTAAAAATGGCAAATTTGGTCACTGTGAGGCTTTGAAAAGTGGTTGTTCAACATGAGGCACGATCCAATTGTCATTTTGAATCATTTTTTGTACAATCAAATAAATCAATTTTCTGATGAAAAACGATGCCCCAGACCTGTCAAACTTTCCCCAGATGGTCAGTAATGGTGATTTTTTAATGTTTCATCTTTTGACTGTAAATGACTATTACATGTGAATGATCACTTTTGGAACTAAAATAAGTGTGTTTAGAATCATTTTCCTGCCAGAAATTGGTGAAAATAGAAGCTTCTGAGTAGGAGGAAAAGTCTATAAAAATGACAATTTTGGTCACTGTGAGGCTTTAAAAAGTGGTTATTCAACATGAGGCCGATCCAATTGACATTTTGAATCATTTTTTTACAGCACAAAAAAACTATTTTCTGATGAAAAACGATTCCCCGGACCTGTCGAACTTTCTCCAGATGATCACAAATGTTGATTTTTTAATGTTTAATATTTTGACTGTAAATGACTATTGCCTGTGAATTCTCACTTTTGGAGCTAAAATAAGTGGCTTTAGAGTCATTTTCCTGCCTGAAATTGGTCAGAAAAGAAACTTCTGAGTAGAGGAAAAGTCTGTAAAAATGGCAATTTTGGTCATTGTGAGGCTTTAAAATTGGTTATTCAACATGAGGCACGATCCAATTGACATTTTGAAGCATTTTTTGTACAGTCCAAAAAATAAATTTTCTGATGGAAACGACGACCCCGGACCTGTCGAACTTTCCCCAGATGGTCAGTAATGGTGATTTTTTAATGTTTAATCTGTTGACTGTAAATGACTATTGGATGTGAATTATTACCTTTTCAACAAAAATAAGTGGCTTTAGAGTCATTTTCCTGCCTGAAATCGTCCAAAATAGAAGCTTCTGTAAAGGAGGAAAAGTCTGTAAACATGGCATTTTTGGTCACTGTAAGGCTTTAAAAATGGTTATTCAACATGAGGCACTGTCCAAATCACATTTTGAATAATTTTTTGTACAGTCCAAAAAATCAAATTTCTGATGAAAAACGATGCCCCGGACCTATCGAACTTTCTCCAGATGATCACAAATGTTGATTTTTTTAATCTTTACTATTTTGACTGTAAATGACAATAGCCTGTGCATTATCACTTTTGGAGCTAAAATAAGTGTGTTTAGAGTCATTTTTCTACCTGAAATTGGTCAAAATAGAAGCTTCTGAGTAGGAGGAAAAGTCTGTAAAAATGGCATTTTTGGTCACTGTAAGGCTTTAAAAATGGTCATTCAACATGAGGCCGATCCAATTGACATTTTGAATCATTTTTTGTACAGTCCAAAAAATAAATTTTCTGATGAAAAACGATGCCCCGGACCTATCGAACTTTCTCCAGATGATCACAAATGTTGATTTTTAATCTTTACTATTTTGACTGTAAATGACAATAGCCTGTGAATTATCACTTTTGGAGCTAAAATAAGTGTGTTTAGAGTCATTTTTCTACCTGAAATTGGTCAAAATAGAAGCTTCTGAGTAGGAGGAAAAGTCTGTAAAAATGGCATTTTTGGTCACTGTAAGGCTTTAAAAATGGTCATTCAACATGAGGCCGATCCAATTGACATTTTGAATCATTTTTTGTACAGTCCAAAAATCTATTTTCCGATGAAAATGATGACCCCAGGCCTGTCGAACTTTCCCAGATGGTCGGTATTGGTGAGTTTTTTAATGTTTATTCTTTTGACTGTAAATGACTGTTGAATGTGAATTATTACTTATTCAACTAAAATAAGTGTGTTTAGAGTAATTTTCCTGCCCGAAATAGGTCAAAATAGACGCTTCTGAGTAGGAGGAAAAGTCTGAAAAAATTGCATTTTTGGTCACTGTAAGGCTTTAAAAATGGTTATTCAACATGAGGCACTATCCAAATCACATTTTGAATCATTTTTTGTACAGTCCAAAAATCAAATTTCTGATGAAAAACGATGCCCCGGACCTATCGAACTTTCTCCAGATGATCACAAATGTTGATTTTTTAATCTTTACTATTTTGACTGTAAATGACAATAGCCTGTGAATTATCACGTTTGGAGCTAAAATAAGTGTGTTTGGAGTCATTTTCCTGCCTGAAATTGGTCAACAAAGAAACTTCTGAGTAGGAGGAAAAGTCTGTAAAAATGGCATTTTTGGTCACTGTAAGGATTTAAAAATGGTCATTCAACATGAGGCCGATCCAATTGACATTTTGAATCATTTTTTGTACAGTCCAAAAAATCTATTTTCCGATGAAAAATGATGACCCCAGGCCTGTCGAACTTTCCCAGATGGTCAGTATTGGTGAGTTTTTTAATGTTTATTCTTTTGACTGTAAATGACTGTTGAATGTGAATTATTACTTATTCAACTAAAATAAGTGTGTTTAGAGTAATTTTCCTGCCCGAATTAGGTCAAAATAGACGCTTCTGAGTAGGAGGAAAAGTCTGAAAAAATGGCATTTTTGGTCACTGTAAGGCTTTAAAAATGGTTATTCAACATGAGGCCGATCCAATTGACATTTTGAATCATTTTTTGTACAGTCCAAAAAATCTATTTTCTGATGAAAAACAATGCCCCGGACCAGTCGAACTTTCTCCAGATGATCACAAATGTTGATTTTTTAATGTTTAATATTTTGACTGTAAATGACTATTGCCTGTGAATTATCACTTTTGGAGCTAAAATAAGTGTGTTTAGAATCATTTTCCTGCCTGAAATTGGTCAAAATAGAAGCTTCTGAGTAGGAGGAAAAGTCTGTAAAAATTTCAATTTTGGTCACTGTGAGGCTTTAAAAATTGGTTATTCAACATGAGGCACGATCCAATTGACATTTTGAATCATTTTTTGTACAGTCCAAAAAATCTATTTTCTGATGAAAAACGATGCCCCGGAACTGTCGAACTCTCCCCAGATGGTCAGTAATGGTGATTTTTTTAATGTTTCATCTTTCAACTGTAAATGACTATTACATGTGAATTATCACTTTTGGAACTAAAATAAGTGTGTTTAGAATCATTTTCCTGCCTGAAATTGGTCAAAATAGAAGCTTCTGAGTAGGAGGAACAGTCTATAAAAATGGCATTTTTGGTCACTGTGAGGCTTTAAAAAGTGGTTATTCAACATGAGGCCGATCCAATTGACATTTTGAATCATTTTTGTACAGTCCCAAAAAATCTATTTTCTGATGAAAAACGATGCCCCGGACCTATCGAACTTTCTCCAGATGATCACAAATGTTGATTTTTTAATCTTTACTATTTTGACTGTAAATGACAATAGCCTGTGAATTATCACTTTTGGAGCTAAAATAAGTGTGTTTAGAGTCATTTTTCTACCTGAAATTGGTCAAAATAGAAGCTTCTGAGTAGGAGGAAAAGTCTGTAAAAATGGCATTTTTGGTCACTGTAAGGCTTTAAAAATGGTTATTACACATGAGGCCGATCCAATTGACATTTTCAATCATTTTTTGTACAGTCCAAAAATCTATTTTCCGATGAAAAATGATGACCCCAGGCCTGTCGAACTTTCCCAGATGGTCAGTATTGGTGAGTTTTTTAATGTTTATTCTTTTGACTGTAAATGACTGTTGAATGTGAATTATTACTTATTCAACTAAAATAAGTGTGTTTAGAGTAATTTTCCTGCCCGAAATAGGTCAAAATAGAAGCTTCTGAGTAGGAGGAAAAGTCTGTAAAAATGGCATTTTTGGTCACTGTGAGGCTTTCAAAAATTGGTTATTCAACATGAGGCACGATCCAATTGACAATTTGAATCATTTTTTGTACAGTCTAAAAATTCAATTTTCTGATGAAAAACGATGACCCCGGACCTGTCAAACTTTCCCCAGATGGTCAGTAATGGTGATTTTTTAATGTTTCATCTTTTGACTGTAAATGACTATTACATGTGAATTATCACTTTTGGAACTAAAATAAGTGTGTTTAGAATTATTTTCCTGCCTGAAATTGGTGAAAATAGAAGCTTCTGAGTAGGAGGAAAAGTCTATAAAAATGGCAATTTTGGTCACTGTGAGGCTTTAAAAAGTGGTTATTCAACATGAGGCCGATCCAATTGACATTTTGAATCATTTTTCTACAGTCCAAAAATCTATTTTCTGATGAAAAACGATTCCCCGGACCTGTCGAACTTTCTCCAGATGATCACAAATGTTGATTTTTTAATGTTTATTGGTTGTAAATGACAATAGCCTGTGAATTATCACTTTTGGAGCTAAAATAAGTGTGTTTAGAGTCATTTTTCTACCTGAAATTGGTCAAAAAAGAAGCTTCTGAGTAGGAGAAAAGTCTGTAAAAATGGCAATTTTGGTCACTGTGAGGCTTTAAAAAGTGGTTATTCAACATGAGGCCGATCCAATTGACATTTTGAATCATTTTTTTACAGTCCCAAAAATCTATTTTCTGATGAAAACGATTCCCCGGACCTGTCGAACTTTCCCCAGATGGTCAGTAATGGTGATTTTTTAATGTTTAATCTGTTGACTGTAAATGACTATTGGATGTGAATTATTACCTTTACAACTAAAATAAGTGTGTTTAGAGTCATTTTCCTGCCTGAAATCGTCCAAAATAGAAGCTTCTGTGAAGGAGGAAAAGTCTGTAAAAATGGCAATTTTGATCACTGTGAGGCTTTAAAATGTGGTTATTCAACATGAGGCACGATCCAAATGACATTTTGAAGCATTTTTGTACAGTCCAAAAAATCTATTTTCCGATGAAAAATGATGACCCCAGGTCTGTCGAACTTTCCCAGATGGTCAGTATTGGTGAGTTTTTTAATGTTTAATCTGTTGACTGTAAATGACTATTGGATGTGAATTATCACTTTTCAACTAAAATAAGTGTGTTTAGAGTCATTTTCCTGCCTGAAATCGTCCAAAATAGAAGCTTCTGAGTAGGAGGAACAGTCTATAAAAATGGCATTTTTGGTCACTGTGAGGCTTTAAAAAGTGGTTATTCAACATGAGGCCGATCCAATTGACATTTTGAATCATTTTTGTACAGTCCCAAAAATCTATTTTCTGATGAAAAACGATGCCCCGGACCTATCGAACTTTCTCCAGATGATCACAAATGTTGATTTTTTAATCTTTACTATTTTGACTGTAAATGACAATAGCCTGTGAATTATCACTTTTGGAGCTAAAATAAGTGTGTTTAGAGTCATTTTTCTACCTGAAATTGGTCAAAATAGAAGCTTCTGAGTAGGAGGAAAAGTCTGTAAAAATGGCATTTTTGGTCACTGTAAGGCTTTAAAAATGGTTATTCAACATGAGGCCGATCCAATTGACATTTTGAATCATTTTTTGTACAGTCCAAAAATCTATTTTCCGATGAAAATGATGACCCCAGGCCTGTCGAACTTTCCCAGATGGTCAGTATTGGTGAGTTTTTTAATGTTTATTCTTTTGACTGTAAATGACTGTTGAATGTGAATTATTACTTATTCAACTAAAATAAGTGTGTTTAGAGTAATTTTCCTGCCCGAAATAGGTCAAAATAGAAGCTTCTGAGTAGGAGGAAAAGTCTGTAAAAATGGCATTTTTGGTCACTGTGAGGCTTTAAAAGTTGGTTATTCAACATGAGGCACGATCCAATTGACAATTTGAATCATTTTTTGTAGTCTAAAAATTCAATTTTCTGATGAAAACGATGACCCCGGACCTGTCAAACTTTCCCCAGATGGTCAGTAATGGTGATTTTTTAATGTTTCATCTTTTGACTGTAAATGACTATTACATGTGAATTATCACTTTTGGAACTAAAATAAGTGTGTTTAGAATTATTTTCCTGCCTGAAATTGGTGAAAATAGAAGCTTCTGAGTAGGAGGAAAAGTCTATAAAAATGGCAATTTTGGTCACTGTGAGGCTTTAAAAAGTGGTTATTCAACATGAGGCCGATCCAATTGACATTTTGAATCATTTTTCTACAGTCCAAAAATCTATTTTCTGATGAAAAACGATTCCCCGGACCTGTCGAACTTTCTCCAGATGATCACAAATGTTGATTTTTTAATGTTTATTGGTTGTAAATGACAATAGCCTGTGAATTATCACTTTTGGAGCTAAAATAAGTGTGTTTAGAGTCATTTTTCTACCTGAAATTGGTCAAAAAGAAGCTTCTGAGTAGGAGAAAAAGTCTGTAAAAATGGCAATTTTGGTCACTGTGAGGCTTTAAAAAGTGGTTATTCAACATGAGGCCGATCCAATTGACATTTTGAATCATTTTTTTACAGTCCAAAAATCTATTTTCTGATGAAAAACGATTCCCCGGACCTGTCGAACTTTCCCCAGATGGTCAGTAATGGTGATTTTTTAATGTTTAATCTGTTGACTGTAAATGACTATTGGATGTGAATTATTACCTTTTCAACTAAAATACGTGTGTTTAGAGTCATTTTCCTGCCTGAAATCGTCCAAAATAGAAGCTTCTGTGAAGGAGGAAAAGTCTGTAAAAATGGCAATTTTGATCACTGTGAGGCTTTAAAATGTGGTTATTCAACATGAGGCACGATCCAAATGACATTTTGAAGCATTTTTTGTACAGTCCAAAACATCTATTTTCCGATGAAAAATGATGACCCCAGGTCTGTCGAACTTTCCCAGATGGTCAGTATTGGTGAGTTTTTAATGTTTAATCTGTTGACTGTAAATGACTATTGGATGTGAATTATTACCTTTTCAACTAAAATAAGTGTGTTTAGAGTCATTTTCCTGCCTGAAATCGTCCAAAATAGAAGCTTCTGAGTAGGAGGAACAGTCTATAAAAATGGCATTTTTGGTCACTGTGAGGCTTTAAAAAGTGGTTATTCAACATGAGGCCGATCCAATTGACATTTTGAATCATTTTTGTACAGTCCCAAAAATCTATTTTCTGATGAAAAACGATGCCCCGGACCTATCGAACTTTCTCCAGATGATCACAAATGTTGATTTTTTAATCTTTACTATTTTGACTGTAAATGACAATAGCCTGTGAATTATCACTTTTGGAGCTAAAATAAGTGTGTTTAGAGTCATTTTTCTACCTGAAATTGGTCAAAATAGAAGCTTCTGAGTAGGAGGAAAAGTCTGTAAAAATGGCATTTTTGGTCACTGTAAGGCTTTAAAAATGGTTATTCAACATGAGGCCGATCCAATTGACATTTTGAATCATTTTTTGTACAGTCCAAAAAATCTATTTTCCGATGAAAAATGATGACCCCAGGCCTGTCGAACTTTCCCAGATGGTCAGTATTGGTGAGTTTTTTAATGTTTATTCTTTTGACTGTAAATGACTGTTGAATGTGAATTATTACTTATTCAACTAAAATAAGTGTGTTTAGAGTAATTTTCCTGCCCGAAATAGGTCAAAATAGAAGCTTCTGAGTAGGAGGAAAAGTCTGTAAAAATGGCATTTTTGGTCACTGTGAGGCTTTAAAAGTTGGTTATTCAACATGAGGCACGATCCAATTGACAATTTGAATCATTTTTTGTAGTCTAAAAATTCAATTTTCTGATGAAAAACGATGACCCCGGACCTGTCAAACTTTCCCCAGATGGTCAGTAATGGTGATTTTTTAATGTTTCATCTTTTGACTGTAAATGACTATTACATGTGAATTATCACTTTTGGAACTAAAATAAGTGTGTTTAGAATTATTTTCCTGCCTGAAATTGGTGAAAATAGAAGCTTCTGAGTAGGAGGAAAAGTCTATAAAAATGGCAATTTTGGTCACTGTGAGGCTTTAAAAAGTGGTTATTCAACATGAGGCCGATCCAATTGACATTTTGAATCATTTTTCTACAGTCCAAAAAATCTATTTTCTGATGAAAAACGATTCCCCGGACCTGTCGAACTTTCTCCAGATGATCACAAATGTTGATTTTTTAATGTTTATTGGTTGTAAATGACAATAGCCTGTGAATTATCACTTTTGGAGCTAAAATAAGTGTGTTTAGTCATTTTTCTACCTGAAATTGGTCAAAAAGAAGCTTCTGAGTAGGAGAAAAAGTCTGTAAAAATGGCAATTTTGGTCACTGTGAGGCTTTAAAAAGTGGTTATTCAACATGAGGCCGATCCAATTGACATTTTGAATCATTTTTTTACAGTCCAAAAATCTATTTTCTGATGAAAAACGATTCCCCGGACCTGTCGAACTTTCCCCAGATGGTCAGTAATGGTGATTTTTTAATGTTTAATCTGTTGACTGTAAATGACTATTGGATGTGAATTATTACCTTTTCAACTAAAATAAGTGTGTTTAGAGTCATTTTCCTGCCTGAAATCGTCCAAAATAGAAGCTTCTGTGAAGGAGGAAAAGTCTGTAAAAATGGCAATTTTGATCACTGTGAGGCTTTAAAATGTGGTTATTCAACATGAGGCACGATCCAAATGACATTTTGAAGCATTTTTTGTACAGTCCAAAAATCTATTTTCCGATGAAAATGATGACCCCAGGTCTGTCGAACTTTCCCAGATGGTCAGTATTGGTGAGTTTTTTAATGTTTATTCTTTTGACTGTAAATGACTGTTGAATGTGAATTATTACTTATTCAACTAAAATAAGTGTGTTTAGAGTAATTTTCCTGCCCGAAATAGGTCAAAATAGAAGCTTCTGTGAAGGAGGAAAAGTCTGTAAAAATGGCAATTTTGATCACTGTGAGGCTTTAACATGTGGTTATTCAACATGAGGCACAATCCAAATGACATTTTGAAGCATTTTTGTAAATTCCAAAAAATCAATTTTCTGATGAAAAACGATGACCACGGACCTGTCGAACTTTCTCCAGATGATCACTAATGTTGATTTTTTTAATGTTTCATCTTTTGACTGTAAATGACTATTACATGTGAATTATCACTTTTGGAACTAAAATAAGTGTGTTTAGAATCATTTTCCTGCCTGAAATTGGTCAAAATAGAAGCTTCTGAGTAGGAGGAAAAGTCTGTAAAAATGGCAATTTTGGTCACTGTGAGGATTTAAAAAGTGGTTATTCAACATGAGGCACAATCCAATTGACATTTTGAATCATTTTTTGTACAGTCCAAAAAATCTATTTTCTGATGAAAAACGACCCCGGACCTGTCGAGCTTTCTCCAAATGATCACAAATGTTGATTTTTTAATGTTTAATATTTTGATTGTAAATGACAATAGCCTGTGAATTATCACTTTTGGAGCTAAAATAAGTGTGTTTAGAGTCATTTTCCTGCCTGAAATTGGTCAAAAAAGAAACTTCTGAGTAGGAGGAAAAGTCTGTAAAAATGGCATTTTTGGTCACTGTAAGGCTTTAAAAATGGTTATTCAACATGAGGCCGATCCAATTGACATTTTGAATAATTTTTTGTACAGTCCAAAAAATCTATTTTCTGATGAAAAACAATGCCCCGGACCAGTCGAACTTTCTCCAAATAATCACAAATGTTGATTTTTTAATGTTTAATATTTTGACTGTAAATGACTATTGCCTGTGAATTATCACTTTTGGAGCTAAAATAAGTGTGTTTAGAGTCATTTTCCTGCCTGAAATTGGTCAAAAAAGAAACTTCTGAGTAGGAGGAAAAGTCTGTAAAAATTTCAATTTTGGTCAGTGTGAGGCTTTCAAAAATTGGTTATTCAACATGAGGCACGATCCAATTGACAATTTGAATCATTTTTTGTACAGTCTAAAAATTCAATTTTCTGATGAAAAACGATGACCCCGGACCTGTCAAACTTTCCCCAGATGGTCAGTAATGGTGATTTTTTAATGTTTCATCTTTTGACTGTAAATGACTATTACATGTGAATTATCACTTTTGGAACTAAAATAAGTGTGTTTAGAATTATTTTCCTGCCTGAAATTGGTGAAATAGAAGATTCTGAGTGGGAGGAAAAATCTATAAAAATGGCAATTTTGGTCACTGTGAGGCTTTAAAAAGTGGTTATTCAACATGAGGTCGATCCAATTGACATTTTGAATCATTTTTCTACAGTCCCAAAAATCTATTTTCTGATGAAAAACGATTCCCCGGACCTGTCGAACTTTCTCCAGATGATCACAAATGTTGATTTTTTAATGTTTATTGGTTGTAAATGACAATAGCCTGTGAATTATCACTTTTGGAGCTAAAATAAGTGTGTTTAGTCATTTTTCTACCTGAAATTGGTCAAAAAGAAGCTTCTGAGTAGGAGAAAAAGTCTGTAAAAATGGCAATTTTGGTCACTGTGAGGCTTTAAAAAGTGGTTATTCAACATGAGGCCGATCCAATTGACATTTTGAATCATTTTTTTACAGTCCAAAAAATCTATTTTCTGATGAAAAACGATTCCCCGGACCTGTCGAACTTTCCCCAGATGGTCAGTAATGGTGATTTTTTAATGTTTAATCTGTTGACTGTAAATGACTATTGGATGTGAATTATTACCTTTTCAACTAAAATAAGTGTGTTTAGAGTCATTTTCCTGCCTGAAATCGTCCAAAATAGAAGCTTCTGTGAAGGAGGAAAAGTCTGTAAAAATGGCAATTTTGATCACTGTGAGGCTTTAAAAAGTGGTTATTCAACATGAGGCCGATCCAATTGACATTTTGAATCATTTTTCTACAGTCCAAAAAATCTATTTTCTGATGAAAAACGATTCCCCGGACCTGTCGAACTTTCTCCAGATGATCACAAATGTTGATTTTTTAATGTTTATTGGTTGTAAATGACAATAGCCTGTGAATTATCACTTTTGGAGCTAAAATAAGTGTGTTTAGAGTCATTTTTCTACCTGAAATTGGTCAAAAAAGAAGCTTCTGAGTAGGAGAAAAAGTCTGTAAAAATGGCAATTTTGGTCACTGTGAGGCTTTAAAAAGTGGTTATTCAACATGAGGCATGATCCAATTGACATTTTGAATCATTATTTGTACAGTCCAAAAATCAATTTTCTGATGAAAAACGATGCCCCGGACCTGTCGAACTTTCTCCAGATGATCACAAATGTTGATTTTTTAATGTTTAATATTTTGACTGTAAATGACTGTTGGATGTGAATTATTACCCTTGGAACTAAAATAAGTGTGTTTTGGTAGCAGATGCTGGACGGGGGAAACATGGCGGCTGGCTGACGCTGGTCGCGGGAGCTCCCGGTGCGGCGTGAGGCATCAATTGAATTAGCGATGCTTAACGGAAGAATTAACCCATGTAAGATGCGTGCAGTACAGAGGCTAAATAAATAAAGGTTGTCTGGTTTACCTTTCAAAAAGTACATCGTAGAGCCTTGGTCGGATCTATGAGATATACGAGTCAGGACGTGGCAGCTGAACGCGGGTTCTGGAAGCACCTAGGTGACCTCTGGAGGAAGACGAGGTCAGTGGCTGCTTTGATCGGCTTCCGTGTCGAGGGGAGCAGGGTCAGAACAGTACACTGGCCGGCAGGATCGGAGGAAACAACAAAATCGGTGAACTTGAATCAAGAAGGACGGAGTAGCAGAGACCCTAGCCCAAGCCCGAGCTCACAGACAGAGGTAGAGACAGAGGCAGAGCGGGTAAGGCATAGGAGCCGGGGGCTGGGAGAGACTGCAAAATAAAGAAATAAAGGCTTGGTCGATGGAAAGGGACTTTCCATTCTCGATACAGAAACTTGAGCAGGAGAGGGGGTGTGCTGTGGTTACAGAAAGCGCAAGTGGTGTCCAGACGGGGCTGGAGGAACTAGGGAGGGCAGTTAAGAACTCTATGATAACGTCAACTGATAAATGTGCCCCCTTCCTTCAGATAAGAAATAGATATCAGCTGAGATCTCATCCTGAGGTTATAAACAGAGGGTGCAAAATCAATACGGGGGAGAAGGCGCCTAGAGAGGTAGCACCTGCTACACCCAGGAAAAAAGCATCAAAATTAAAATTGGGGGAAAACAGAAGCGGAGTGGTGACAAAGCGCGAACAGTGATAAAAATCGCTCCATCTCTAACCTTCTATTTTACAATAATGGAGCAGGTTGTAGCCCCCAAAGGAGGGGGGAAAAAAGGTGCTCAGATGAACCCTGTCCAGACAAACCCTGCCCCTGTTCAATTGGAAAACCGCTTTACACTATTAGCGGATGAAAGAAGTGGGGATGGGGGGGAAGTCCAAGATAAAGTACAGTTGGGGATGCAGGACCCAAACCCCCTGCACACTACAGATATTTCCCCCGTAGTAACACTAATGGCATCGGGTTTAAGTGAAAGTCAACCACAAGGTAGTGGCAGAACCTTGGAGGAGGAAAATACAGTAACACAAGGAGCAGAGGGGGTAAAAATCAGTTTGAAATAATGTTTTTGAGCCTAAGAAAAGATATATTTTCTAAATTTGAGATCTCTGAGAGTAATCAGAAAGGCATACATGACAAATGTGACGTCCTCGAAGAGAAGTTGGATGATATAGCTTCGCGAACTGGGGCATTGGAGAGCGAGGTGAGGATCCTGACCGAGATAGTATCAGGAAACACCAAAGACTTGGAAAATTTAAAAGCTCAAAATAAAATCCTTCAGGAGGATATGGAGAGGCTTGAGATGCAAGCGAGGCGGAATAACTTAGGAGTTCTTAAAGTTCCGGAGGGCGCAGAAGGGGGAGACATTAAGGCTTTTGTCTGTAAAATGTTGAAAGAAGGAATCCTGAAGGATAGACCAGACATAGAGCTGGAGAAGGAGATCCAGAGAGTCCACAGAGACCCCTTTAAGTTAAGCCCTGCAAGAAAGGCTCCTAGGAAAATATTAATTAATTTTCTTACGTAAGCAGTCAAGGAGCTAATATTGGGGAGAGCTTTGAAAGAATCATCATTAACGCATGAGTCTTTTAGCTATCAAATTAGATCAGATCTCGGTAAAAGATTGGCTCAGAGGCAGTGGGAACTAGGGACGAGAATGGGGGAATTAAGAAGGCGGGGTGCCCAGGTCCAAATGAAATTTCCCGCTATGCTTAAAATTATGTGGCAAAATAAGATGCATAATATCAGTAGTCCAGAGGAAGTTGACACATTTTTGGCACAGATGTAGACATAGTCATAACCTGGGTAAAAGAGACCAGAAACCATATTTACTTCTGCAGAAAACATAGGGTGGATATACAATGTGGAAAAAAAAAATATATATATATATAATGGGTTTTTGTTCTTCAACTTTTCTTTGGTATTGATGCCTCTCGCAGCAGGGGAGGAGCCTGAATGGCGGTTTTAAACCACCAAAAGAGTAATGGGAGGGTTTCCTGGGGGGGTGGGGAGCACAGGGGTGGGGAGCAAAGGGGAAAAAAAGAAAAATAGCCCTCATACATGCTGCAGATTCTTATTGGAAGAAGTTAGGAGGCTACAGGGATAACAATTTTAAAAATGAATAAATCAAATGATCTTAAACTACTAACTTGGAACGTTAATGGGCTGAGGAAGAAGAGCAAGCTGTTCAGGGTTATAGAATTCTTAAGGAAT
Organism: Calotriton arnoldi; assembly: GCA_963921515.1. NCBI lineage: Eukaryota > Metazoa > Chordata > Amphibia > Caudata > Salamandridae > Calotriton > Calotriton arnoldi. The sequence goes on from CAWUFW010021669.1 coordinate 59,966, forward strand.
ACTGAAGCACACATCTTTTTACAAGAAACTCACTCAGAAGTACAAGAGTGCAAAGAGAGTTTTAGCAAAGTTAGATGGGTGCAGGAGGTCCTCTGTTCAGAGCAAAGAGGAAGTTCAAGGGGAGTAGCATTACTTATAAGATGCAATGTAGGTATAAAAATAGTTAAGTATGAGACAGATCAGTCAGGGAGATGGTTGGTGGTCACCATAACGGTGCAGGATAGGCCCCTGGTTTGTGCAGTATACTACGGACCAAACGAAGATAACCCCGGTGCGCTCTCTAAACTTGAAGTTAGTATGTTAGATACAACAGCTCCAATCATAATGGGGGGTGACTTTAACCTGGTCTTAAATAAGGAAATAGATCGCACTTCGAAAGCAAAATATAATAGTCCCCCAAAAACGTTTTCTAGTTTAAAAAATATGTTGAGAGAGTTTAATTTGGTGGATATCTGGCGATGTTTGAATGGAGAAACTAGAGATTTTACTTTTTACAGTAAGAAATATAGGCATCATTCTCGAATTGATTATTTTCTTTTAGACCAAGAGTTGTGTGCGGAGGTAGAGTTGATAAAACATATTCCTGCTATATTATCGGATCATTCAGCAGTTGTTATGAATTTGTTACTGAAGCAAAAAGAGGTGCAGAGAAGGCAGACAGTAGACAGGACGATGTTATTAAACGAAGAAGTGATCAGAGACTTAGGGGAAAAGACGGATGAGTATTTTAAATTTAATATAGGAACAGCTAAGGTCCAGATAGTATGGGAGGCCTTCAAGGCATATTCAAGAGGGATAATGAAAGCTATAACAGCAGAAAGAAGGAAAGTCTTGAAGCAAGAAGAGGTAAGGAAAATAGAGGAGATTAAGGAAAAAGAAAGAGAATTACAGGTTGCATCAATGGAAGGCTTAAGCACAATCCCAATTTTAGTAAATGAGCTGGAGAGATTGCAGGCTGAGTTTCAGGCAAAAATAGATAAGAAGCTCTTAGAAAAGTGGAAGGCAAGTAAGCTTCAACATTTTGAATATGGAGAGAAGTGCAGCTCTTTGTTGGCGTGGAAGGCTAAATCAGATAGAGCAAGGAACACGATTAAGAATTTAGTAAAAAGAGGGTCAGGAGCAGTTATACAAGCGGACCAAGAGATCCGAGATGAAGCCCGAAGCTTTATGAGTGAATTATATAGTGAGGACATTAAGCCAGGACATGGAAATATTCAGAAGTGGCTAAAACAGATAACGCTTCCCCAATTGATAGAGGAACAAAAGACATTTCTGGTACAAAGCATTACTGAGGATGAAATATTGACACAATGTAAAAAAATGGCAAGAGGGAAAGCCGCAGGCCCAGATGGGCTGCCAGTAGAGTTATACTTGAGCATCTTGGATAAAGTAGTGCCAATCTTAAAATCTCTGTTTAACAAAATCTATATTGATGGGGAAAACCCACCTTGTTCATGGGCAGAAGCTACGGTTACGTTGATTTTAAAGCCAAATAAAGACCCCCAGAAGATTGAGTTTTACAGACCCATATCCTTATTAAATACGGACTATAAGATCTTTTCTGGAATAGTTGCATCACGAGTCTCAAAAATAATAAAGGGGTAGTTCATCCAGATCAAAGAGGCTTCATACCAGGGAGGCAGTTAAATGAACTGACCTTCCAGGTAATGGGGGCCATAGATTCTGCTGAAGAAAGAAATGTCCCTTTAACTTTAGTGGCAATAGATGCTGCTAAAGCATTTGATGAGGTAAATTGGGCATACTTGTGGGAGACACTGAAAAGGTTTGGTTTCCCAAAACATTTAGTTAGGGCGGTGAAAAATCTATACCTTTGCCCAAAAGCAAAAGTGCTGGTGAATGGGGAATTGACAGATTGGTTTGGTATCACAAGGGGCACTAGGCAGGGGTGTCCCATGTCCCCACTCCTGTTCAACCTATATATTGAGCCGTTTGCCTGTTGGCTTAGAGCAGATACCTCAATTTTGCCTTTTAACCTCGGTGGGTTAGAAATGAAAATTGCCTTATATGCAGACGATTTGCTTCTGTATATGACAAATCCCCAAGAAGCAATTCCAAGGCTGATGGAGAAGGCGGAGAGATTTGGCGAGGTTTCGGGGTATAAAATTAACAGGGAAAAACAGTAATTATGGAATGGAATCAGGAGGTGAGAAGTCCGGGGTTCAAAATCAAATGAGATATTTAGGGATACAGCTCACTAAGAAATTGGAGGAAATCCCTATAGTAAACTGGAAGAGAGTAAGCAAGGAGGTGATGAGTTTGTTGTCACGATGGGCAAACCTCCCTTTAAATATCTATGGGAGGGTTAACCTTGTGAAAATGATTATTCTACCAAAATTCACCTTCCTATATAACTCTATTCCACTGTCTTTTAGAAAGGCAGACATAGCTAAGGTGCAAGGTAAAATAGGAAGCTTTATCTGGGCGACGAAAGGTTCAAGGATAGCCTGGAAAAAACTTAGAAAAGGGCTTACTAGGGGCGGGCTGGCATTACCTGACCTACTAACCTATTGTTATGCCTTCCACTTTAAAAATTTTCGAATGTTAGCTAGGAAGACAGACAGTTCATCATTAGGTCTACTATTTGAGGCCATGTTAAAAGATGTGGTGCAAGGTCAGAATTACTTTCTCTACAAGTATGGAGATCCAAAGTTCTACAAGAAAGTAAGGCTAAAGATTTTAAGAGCTGCTTTGGAGTCTTGGGACTATATGAGGAAGAAAATGAAGATACCATATTACGCAGCTCAAGCCCCAATTTGGGACTCCCCGGGTACTCCTGAATGTTTGAGGGATCAACTTAGTCAGCCGTTAAGAACGGGGAGACTTAAAAAAGGAAGCCAATATAGTTAGTTGGGAAGTGCTTAATAATCTCACAAGAGGAACTTTGACGAGGTTGAAATATTATCAGATATCCTCTTGGTGGGCATCACAGAGCTGGTCCCAGGAAGAGGAAAATCCGAAATGGGATCAAGTAACTAGAACGGACAAGTGGAAAAAAGAAATCTCTTTTTGGTATTGGGCCCTAGTGGATGCGGAGGATAATCTGGAAAGTGAAATTTTGCATCTTTGGGGAAAAGAATATAATAGTGAAGACATAAATAAATTTTGGTCTGATTCGTTTGATATGTTACAGGCTGTGGTAAAACCAGCATCACTCAAGAGGAATCATCTATATACTGCCTATAGAGTATATTGGTCTCCACAAAAGCTATCAAAAGTTACAGGTAACGTGTTAAACTGTTCAAGATGTAAATACCCCGTAGCAGATGATATGCATATGTTTATGGAATGCCCGGAAATCAAGCTCTACTGGTTGGGGGTGTGTAACTTTCTAGAAGAAGTACTGGGGATGCCAATAGAAGTAAGTACCAATCTGATTTTTTTCGGCCTTATAAAAGACTACCACTTGAATGCTCTTAGCGCAAAGTTTACGTTTTATGTGGTCATCTTAGCAAGACGAGAGATATGTAGGAAATGGAAGTCAGAATTCCCACCAACTTTTGCAGAATGTTTAAAGAATATTATTTGTACTAGTGAATCTGATATGGCGTGTGATCAAAGAAGTAAAGTCAGGATCTGGTCTGCATTGACAGATTGGAGGGAGAAGGCAAGAGAGTCTTATGATTAAGCCTAGCTTACTGTTGGTCCTGACCTCCTTGGTAACATTCCGGAGCCCCCAAAGTGAACAGGAGTTGGAAATGGAAACAGTAATATCTTTGCAGGAAAGCTCTGTTCTCTCTCCGTCTCCTCCAAGGGGTGGTACAGATTGATGGGGAGAGACAGGAGGAATCCTAATAAGAGTGCCGGCAGTATGAGGACAAATAAAAAAATAAATAAAAAAAAGTGTGTTTAGTGTAATTTTCCTGCCTGAAATTGGTCAAAATAGAAGCTTCTGAATAGGAGGAGAAGTCTGTAAAAATGGCAATTTTGGTCACTGTGAGGCTTTAAAAAGTGGTTATTCAACATGAGGCCGATCCAATTGACATTTTGAATCATTTTTTGTACAGTCCAAAAAAATCTATTTTCTGATGAAAAATGATGCCCCGGACCTGTCGAGCTTTCTCCAAATGATCACAAATGTTGATTTTTTTAATGTTTAATATTTTGATTGTAAATGACAATAGCCTGTGAATTATCACTTTTGGAGCTAAAATAAGTGTGTTTAGAGTCATTTTTCTACCTGAAATTGGTCAAAATAGAAGCTTCTGAGTAGGAGGAAAGTCTGTAAAAATGGCATTTTTGGTCACTGTAAGGCTTTAAAAATGGTTATTCAACATGAGGCCGATCCAATTGACATTTTGAATCATTTTTTGTATAGTCCAAAAATCTATTTTCCGATAAAAAATGATGACCCCAGGCCTGTCGAACTTTCCCAGATGGTCAGTATTGGTGAGTTTTTTAATGTTTATTTTTTTGACTGTAAATGACTGTTGAATGTGAATTATTACTTATTCAACTAAAATAAGTGTGTTTAGAGTAATTTTCCTGCCCGAAATAGGTCAAAATAGACGCTTCTGAGTAGGAGGAAAAGTCTGAAAAAATGGCATTTTTGGTCACTGTAAGGCTTTAAAAATGGTTATTCAACATGAGGCACTATCCAAATCACATTTTGAATCATTTTTTGTACAGTCCAAAAAATCAAATTTCTGATGAAAAACGATGCCCCGGACCTATCGAACTTTCTCCAGATGATCACAAATGTTGATTTTTTAATCTTTACTATTTTGACTGTAAATGACAATAGCCTGTGAATTATCACTTTTGGAGCTAAAATAAGTGTGTTTAGAGTCATTTTTCTACCTGAAATTGGTCAAAATAGAAGCTTCTGAGTAGGAGGAAAAGTCTGTAAAAATGGCATTTTTGGTCACTGTAAGGCTTTAAAAATGGTTATTCAACATGAGGCTGATCCAATTGACATTTTGAATCATTTTTTGTACAGTCCAAAAAATCTATTTTCTGATGAAAAACAATGCCCGGACCAGTAGACCTTTCTCCAGATGATCACAATGTTGATTTTTTAATGTTTAATATTTTGACTGTAAATGACTATTGCCTGTGAATTATCACTTTTGGAGCTAAAATAAGTGTGTTTAGAGTCATTTTCCTGCCTGAAATTGGTCAAAAAAGAAACTTCTGAGTAGGAGGAAAAGTCTGTAAAAATTTCAATTTTGGTCAGTGTGAGGCTTTAAAAATTGGTTATTCAACATGAGGCACGATCCAATTGACATTTTGAATCATTTTTTGTACAGTCCAAAAAATCTATTTTCTGATGAAAAACGATGCCCCGGATCTGTCGAACTCTCCCCAGATGGTCAGTAATGGTGATTTTTTAATGTTTCATCTTTCAACTGTAAATGACTATTACATGTGAATTATCACTTTTGGAACTAAAATAAGTGTGTTTAGAATCATTTTCCTGCCTGAAATTGGTCAAAATAGAAGCTTCTGAGTAGGAGGAAAAGTCTATAAAAATGGCATTTTTGGTCACTGTGGGGCTTTAAAAGTGGTTATTCAACATGAGGCCGATCCAATTGACATTTTGAATCATTTTTGTACAGTCCCAAAAATCTATTTTCTGATGAAAAACGATGCCCCGGACCTATCGAACTTTCTCCAGATGATCACAAATGTTGATTTTTTAATCTTTACTATTTTGACTGTAAATGACAATAGCCTGTGAATTATCACTTTTGGAGCTAAAATAAGTGGCTTTAGAGTCATTTTCCTGCCTGAAATTGGTCAGAAAAGAAACTTCTGAGTAGGAGGAAAAGTCTGTAAAAATGGCAATTTTGGTCAGTGTGAGGCTTTAAAAATTGGTTATTCAACATGAGGCACGATCCAAATGACATTTTGAATCATTTGTTGTACAGTCCAAAAAATAAATTTTCTGATGGAAACGATGCTCCGGAACTGTCGAACTCTCCCCAGATGGTCAGTAATGGTGATTTTTTAATGTTTCATCTTTTGACTGTAAATGACTTACATGTGAATTATCACTTTTGGAACTAAAATAAGTGTGTTTAGAATCATTTTCCTGCCTGAAATCGGTCAAAATAGAAGCTTCTGAGTAGGAGGAAAATCTGTAAAAATTTCAATTTTGTTCAGTGTGAGGCTTTAAAAATTGGTTATTCAACATGAGGCACGATCCAATTGACATTTTGAAACTTTTTTGTACAGTCCAAAAATCAATTTTCTGATGGAAACGAAGACCCCGGAACTGTCGAACTTTCCCAGATGGTCAGTATTGGTGAGTTTTTTAATGTTTATTCTTTTGACTGTAAATGACTGTTGAATGTGAATTATTACTTCTTCAACTAAAATAAGTGTGTTTAGAGTCATTTTCCTGCCCGAAATAGGTCAAAATAGAAGCTTCTGAGTAGGAGGAAAAGTCTGAAAAAATGGCATTTTTGGTGACTGTAAGGCTTTAAAATGGTTATTCAACATGAGGCCGATCCAATTGACATTTTGAATCATTATTTGTACAGTCCAAAAAATCCATTTTCTGATGAAAAACGATGCCCCGGACCAGTCGAACTTTCTCCAGATGATCACAAATGTTGATTTTTTAATGATTAATATTTTGACTGTAAATGACTATTGCCTGTGAATTATCACTTTTGGGGCTAAAATAAGTGTTTAGAGTCATTTTCCTGCCTGAAATTGGTCAAAAAAGAAACTTCTGAGTAGGAGGAAAAGTCTATAAAAATGGTATTTTTGGTCACTGTGAGGCTTTAAAAAGTGGTTATTCAACATGAGGCCGATCCAATTGACATTTTGAATCATTTTTGTACAGTCCCCAAAAATCTATTTTCTGATGAAAAACGATGCCCCGGACCTATCGAACTTTCCCAGATGGTCAGTATTGGTGAGTTTTTTAATGTTTATTCTTTTGACTGTAAATGACTGTTGAATGTGAATTATTACTTATTCAACTAAAATAAGTGTGTTTAGAGTAATTTTCCTGCCCGAAATAGGTCAAAATAGACGCTTCTGAGTAGGAGGAAAAGTCTGAAAAAATTGCATTTTTGGTCACTGTAAGGCTTTAAAAATGGTTATTCAACATGAGGCACTATCCAAATCACATTTTGAATCATTTTTTGTACAGTCCAAAAAATCAAATTTCTGATGAAAAACGATGCCCCGGACCTATCGAACTTTCTCCAGATGATCACAAATGTTGATTTTTTAATCTTTACTATTTTGACTGTAAATGACAATAGCCTGTGAATTATCACTTTTGGAGCTAAAATAAGTGTGTTTAGAGTCATTTTTCTACCTGAAATTGGTCAAAATAGAAGCTTCTGAGTAAGAGGAAAAGTCTGTAAAAATTGCATTTTTGGTCACTGTAAGGCTTTAAAAAGTGGTTATTCAACATGAGGCCGATCCAATTGACATTTTGAATCATTTTTGTACAGTCCCAAAAAATCTATTTTCTGATGAAAAACGATGCCCCGGACCTATCGAACTTTCTCCAGATGATCACAAATGTTGATTTTTTAATCTTTACTATTTTGACTGTAAATGACAATAGCCTATGAATTATCACTTTTGGAGCTAAAATAAGTGTGTTTAGAGTCATTTTTCTACCTGAAATTGGTCAAAATAGAAGCTTCTGAGTAGGAGGAAAAGTCTGAAAAAATGGCATTTTTGGTGACTGTAAGGCTTTAAAATGGTTATTCAACATGAGGCCGATCCAATTGACATTTTGAATAATTTTTTGTACAGTCCAAAAATCTATTTTCCGATGAAAAATGATGACCCCAGGCCTGTCGAACTTTCCCAGATGGTCAGTATTGGTGAGTTTTTTAATGTTTATTCTTTTGACTGTAAATGACTGTTGAATGTGAATTATTACTTATTCAACTAAAATAAGTGTGTTTAGAGTCATTTTCCTGCCCGAAATAGGTCAAAATAGAAGCTTCTGAGTAGGAGGAAAAGTCTGAAAAAATGGCATTTTTGGTGACTGTAAGGCTTTAAAATGGTTATTCAACATGAGGCCGATCCAATTGACATTTTGAATCATTATTTGTACAGTCCAAAAAATCAATTTTCTGATGAAAAACGATGCCCCGGACCAGTCGAACTTTCTCCAGATGATCACAAATGTTGATTTTTTAATGATTAATATTTTGACTGTAAATGACTATTGCCTGTGAATTATCACTTTTGGGGCTAAAATAAGTGTTTAGAGTCATTTTCCTGCCTGAAATTGGTCAAAAAGAAACTTCTGAGTAGGAGGAAAAGTCTATAAAAATGGTATTTTTGGTCACTGTGAGGCTTTAAAAAGTGGTTATTCAACATGAGGCCGATCCAATTGACATTTTGAATCATTTTTGTACAGTCCCCAAAAATCTATTTTCTGATGAAAAACGATGCCCCGGACCTATCGAACTTTCCCAGATGGTCAGTATTGGTGAGTTTTTTAATGTTTATTCTTTTGACTGTAAATGACTGTTGAATGTGAATTATTACTTATTCAACTAAAATAAGTGTGTTTAGAGTAATTTTCCTGCCCGAAATAGGTCAAAATAGACGCTTCTGAGTAGGAGGAAAAGTCTGAAAAAATTGCATTTTTGGTCACTGTAAGGCTTTAAAAATGGTTATTCAACATGAGGCACTATCCAAATCACATTTTGAATCATTTTTTGTACAGTCCAAAAATCAAATTTCTGATGAAAAACGATGCCCCGGACCTATCGAACTTTCTCCAGATGATCACAAATGTTGATTTTTTAATCTTTACTATTTTGACTGTAAATGACAATAGCCTGTGAATTATCACTTTTGGAGCTAAAATAAGTGTGTTTAGAGTCATTTTTCTACCTGAAATTGGTCAAAATAGAAGCTTCTGAGTAGGAGGAAAAGTCTGTAAAAATTGCATTTTTGGTCACTGTAAGGCTTTAAAAAGTGGTTATTCAACATGTGGCCGATCCAATTGACATTTTGAATCATTTTTGTACAGTCCCAAAAAATCTATTTTCTGATGAAAAACGATGCACCGGACCTATCGAACTTTCTCCAGATGATCACAAATGTTGATTTTTTAATCTTTACTATTTTGACTGTAAATGACAATAGCCTGTGAATTATCACTTTTGGAGCTAAAATAAGTGTGTTTAGAGTCATTTTTCTACCTGAAATTGGTCAAAATAGAAGCTTCTGAGTAGGAGGAAAAGTCTGAAAAAATGGCATTTTTGGTGACTGTAAGGCTTTAAAATGGTTATTCAACATGAGGCCGATCCAATTGACATTTTGAAGAATTTTTTGTACAGTCCAAAAAATCTATTTTCTGATGAAAAACAATGCCCCGTACCAGTCGAACTTTCTCCAGATGATCACAAATGTTGATTTTTTAATGTTTAATATTTTGACTGTAAATGACTATTACATGTGAATGATCACTTTTGGAACTAAAATAAGTGTGTTTAGAGTCATTTTCCTGCCTGAAATTGGTCAGAAAAGAAACTTCTGAGTAGGAGGAAAAGTCTGTAAAAATGGCAATTTTGGTCAGTGTGAGGCTTTAAAAATTGGTTATTCAACATGAGGCACGATCCAATTGACATTTTGAATCATTTTTTGTACAGTCCAAAAAATAAATTTTCTGATGGAAACGATGCCCCGGAACTGTCGAACTCTCCCCAGATGGTCAGTAATGGTGATTTTTTAATGTTTCATCTTTTGACTGTAAATGACTATTACATGTGAATTATCACTTTTGGAACTAAAATAAGTGTGTTTAGAATCATTTTCCTGCCTGAAATTGGTCAAAATAGAAGCTTCTGAGTAGGAGGAAAAGTGTATAAAAATGGCATTTTTGGTCACTGTGAGGCTTTAAAAAGTGGTTATTCAACATGAGGTCGATCCAATTGACATTTTGAATCATTTTTTGTACAGTCCAAAAAAATCTATTTTCTGATGAAAAACGATGCCCCGGACCTGTCGAGCTTTCTCCAAATGATCACAAATGTTGATTTTTTAATGTTTAATATTTTGATTGTAAATGACAATAGCCTGTGAATTATCACTTTTGGAGCTAAAATAAGTGTGTTTAGAGTCATTTTTCTACCTGAAATTGGTCAAAATAGAAGCTTCTGAGTAGGAGGAAAAGTCTGTAAAAATGGCATTTTTGGTCACTGTAAGGCTTTAAAAATGGTTATTCAACATGAGGCACTATCCAAATCACATTTTGAATCATTTTTTGTACAGTCCAAAAAATCAAATTTCTGATGAAAAACGATGCCCCGGACCTATCGAACTTTCTCCAGATGATCACAAATGTTGATTTTTTAATCTTTACTATTTTGACTGTAAATGACAATAGCCTGTGAATTATCACTTTTGGAGCTAAAATAAGTGTGTTTAGAGTCATTTTTCTACCTGAAATTGGTCAAAATAGAAGCTTCTGAGTAGGAGAAAAAGTCTGTAAAAAATGGCATTTTTGGTCACTGTAAGGCTTTAAAAATGGTTATTCAACATGAGGCCGATCCAATTGACATTTTGAATCATCTTTTGTACAGTCCCAAAAATCTATTTTCCGATGAAAAATGATGACCCCAGGCCTGTCGAACTTTCCCAGATGGTCAGTATTGGTGAGTTTTTTAATGTTTATTCTTTTGACTGTAAATGACTGTTGAATGCGAATTATTACTTATTCAACTAAAATAAGTGTGTTTAGAATCATTTTCCTGCCCGAATTAGGTCAAAATAGAAGCTTCTGAGTAGGAGGCAAAGTCTGAAAAAATGGCATTTTTGGTGACTGTAAGGCTTTAAAAATGGTTATTCAACATGAGGCACTATCCAAATCACATTTTGAATCATTTTTTGTACAGTCCAAAAAATCAAATTTCTGATGAAAAACGATGCCCCGGACCTATCGAACTTTCTCCAGATGATCACAAATGTTGATTTTTTAATCTTTACTATTTTGACTGTAAATGACAATAGCCTGTGAATTATCACTTTTGGAGCTAAAATAAGTGTGTTTAGAGTCATTTTTCTACCTGAAATTGGTCAAAATAAAAGCTTCTGAGTAGGAGGAAAAGTCTGTAAAAATGGCATTTTTGGTCACTGTAAGGCTTTAAAAATGGTTATTCAACATGAGGCTGATCCAATTGACATTTTGAATCATTTTTTGTACAGTCCAAAAAATCTATTTTCTGATGAAAAACAATGCCCCGGACCAGTCGAACTTTCTCCAGATGATCACAAATGTTGATTTTTTAATGTTTAATATTTTGACTGTAAATGACTATTGCCTGTGAATTATCACTTTTGGAGCTAAAATAAGTGGCTTTAGAGTAATTTTCCTGCCTGAAATTGGTCAGAAAAGAAACTTCTGAGTAGGAGGAAAAGTCTGTAAAAATGGCAATTTTGGTCAGTGTGAGGCTTTAAAAATTGGTTATTCAACATGAGGCACGATCCAATTGACATTTTGAATCATTTTTTGTACAGTCCAAAAAATAAATTTTCTGATGGAAACGATGCCCCGGAACTGTCGAACTCTCCCCAGATGGTCAGTAATGGTGATTTTTTAATGTTTAATCTGTTGACTGTAAATGACTGTTGGTTGTGAATTATTACTTTTTCAACTAAAATAAGTGTGTTTAGAGTCATTTTCCTGACTGAAATCGTCTAAAATAGAAGCTTCTGTGAAGGAGGAAAAGTCTGTAAAATGGCAATTTTGATCACTGTGATTCTTTAACATGTGGTTATTCAACATGAGGCACAATCCAAATGACATTTTGAAGCATTTTTGTAAATTCCCAAAAATCTATTTTCTGATGAAAAACGATGACCACGGACCTGTCGAAGTTTCTCCAGATGATCACTAATGTTGATTTTTTAATGTTTCATCTTTTGACTGTAAATGACTATTACATGTGAATTATCACTTTTGGAACTAAAATAAGTGTGTTTAGAGTCATTTTCCTGCCTGAAATTGGTCAAAATAGAAGCTTCTGAGTAGGAGGAAAAGTCTGTTAAAATGGCAATTTTGGTCACTGTGAGGCTTTAAAAAGTGGTTATTCAACATGAGGCACAATCCAATTGACATTTTGAATAATTTTTTGTACAGTCCAAAAAATCAATTTTCTGATGAAAACGATGACCCCGGACCTGTCGAACTTTCTCCAGATGGTCAGTAATGGTGATTTTTTAATGTTTCATCTTTCGACTGTAAATGACTATTACATGTGAATTATCACTTTTGGAAGTAAAATAAGTGTGTTTAGAATCATTTTCCTGCCTGAAATTGGTCAAAATAGAAGCTTCAGAGTAGGAGGAAAAGTCTATAAAAATGGCATTTTTGGTCACTGTGAGGCTTTAAAAAGTGGTTATTCAACATGAGGCCAATCCAATTGACATTTTGAATAATTTTTTGTACAGTCCAAAAATCTATTTTCTGATGAAAACGATGCCCCGAACCTGTCGAGCTTTCTCCAAATGATCACAAATGTTGATTTTTTAATGTTTATTGATTGTAAATGACAATAGCCTGTGAATTATCACTTTTGGAGCTAAAATAAGTGTGTTTAGAGTCATTTTTCTACCTGAAATTGGTCAAAAAAGAAGCTTCTGAGCAGGAGAAAAAGTCTGTAAAAATGGCAATTTTGGTCACTGTGAGTCTTTAAAAAGTTGTTATTCAACATGAGGCATGATCCAATTGACATTTTGAATCATTATTTGTACAGTCCAAAAAATCAATTTTCTGATGAAAAACGATGCCCCTGACCTGTCGAACTTTCTCCAGATGATCACAAATGTTGATTTTTTTCATGTTTAATATTTTGACTGTAAATGACTGTTGGATGTGTATTATTATCCTTGGAACTAAAATAAGTGTGTTTAGTGTAATTTTCCTGCCTGAAATCAGTCAAAATAGAAGCTTCTGAGTAGGAGGAGAAGTCTGTAAAAATGGCAATTTTGGTCACTGTGAGGCTTTAAAAAGTGGTTAATCAACATGAGGCACGATCCAATTGACATTTTGAATCATTTTTTGTACAGTCCAAAAAAATCTATTTTCTGATGAAAACGATGCCCCGGACCTTTCGAGCTTTCTCCAAATGATCACAAATGTTGATTTTTTTAATGTTTAATATTTTGATTGTAAATGACAATAGCCTGTGAATTATCACTTTTGGAGCTAAAATAAGTGTGTTTAGAGTCATTTTTCTACCTGAAATTGGTCAAAATAGAAGCTTCTGAGTAGGAGGAAAAGTCTGTAAAAATGGCATTTTTGGTCACTGTAAGGCTTTAAAAATGGTTATTCAACATGAGGCCAATCCAATTGACATTTTGAATCATTTTTTGTACAGTCCAAAAAATCTAGTTTCCGATGAAAAATGATGACCCCAGGCCTGTCGAACATTCCCAGATGGTCAGTATTGGTGAGTTTTTTAATGTTTATTCTTTTGATTGTAAATGACTGTTGAATGTGAATTATTACTTATTCAACTAAAATAAGTGTGTTTAGAGTAATTTTCCTGCCCGAAATAGGTCAAAATAGACGCTTCTGAGTAGGAGGAAAAGTCTGTAAAAATTGCATTTTTGGTCACTGTAAGGCTTTAAAAATGGTTATTCAACATGAGGCCGATCCAATTGACATTTTGAATCATTTTTTGTACAGTCAAAAAAATCTATTTTCTGATGAAAAACAATGCCCCGGACCAGTCGAACTTTCTCCAGATGATCACAAATGTTGATTTTTTAATGTTTAATATTTTGACTGTAAATGACTATTGCCTGTGAATTATCACTTTTGGAGCTAAAATAAGTGTGTTTAGAGTCATTTTCCTGCCTGAAATTGGTCAAAAAGAAACTTCTGAGTAGGAGGAAAAGTCTGTAAAAATTTCTATTTTGGTCAGTGTGAGGCTTTAAAAATTGGTTATTCAACATGAGGCACGATCCAATTGACATTTTGAATCATTTTTTGTACAGTCCAAAAATCTATTTTCTGATGAAAAACGATGCCCCAGAACTGTCGAACTCTCCCCAGATGGTCAGTAATGGTGATTTTGTAATGTTTTATCTTTCGACTGTAAATGACTATTACATGTGAATTATCACTTTTGGAACTAAAATAAGTGTGTTTAGAATCATTTTCCTGCCTGAAATTGGTCAAAATAGAAGCTTCTGAGTAGGAGGAAAAGTCTATAAAAATGGCATTTTTGGTCACTGTGAGGCTTTAAAAAGTGGTTATTCAACATGAGGCCGATCCAATTGACATTTTGAATCATTTTTGTACAGTCCCAAAAATCTATTTTCTGATGAAAAACGATGCCCGGACCTATCGAACTTTCTCCAGATGATCACAAATGTTGATTTTTTAATCTTTACTATTTTGACTGTAAATGACAATAGCCTGTGAATTATCACTTTTGAAGCTAAAATAAGTGTGTTTAGTTTCATTTTCCTGACTGAAATAGTCTAAACTAGAAGCTTCTGTGAAGGAGGAAAAGTCTGTAAAAATGGCAATTTTGATCACTGTGAGGCTTTAACATGTGGTTATTCAACATGAGGCACAATCCAAATGACATTTTGAAGCATTTTTGTAAATTCCCAAAAATCAATTTTCTGATAAAAAACGATGCCCCGGACCTGTCGAACTTTCTCCAGATGATCACAAATGTTGATTTTTTAATGTTTAATATTTTGACTGTAAATGACTGTTGGATGTGAATTATTACCCTTGGAACTAAAATAAGTGTGTTTAGTGTAATTTTCCTGCCTGAAATTGGTCAAAAAGAAACTTCTGAGTAGGAGGAAAAGTCTGTAAAAATTGCAATTTTGGTCAGTGTGAGGCTATAAAAATTGGTTATTCAACCTGAGGCACGATCCAATTGACATTTTGAATCATTTTTTGTACAGTCCAAAAAATCTATTTTCTGATGAAAAACGATGACCCCAGGCCTGTCGAACTTTCCCAGATGGTCAGTAATCGTGAGTTTTTTAATGTTTAATCTTTTCTTTTTTTTTTAAGTTTGAGTTTATTGAACAATGAAAAATAGTAGAAGAGAAACAGCATGTACAAAAAGTATAATACATCTCAATTACTTGTACAAATTATAAAGAGAGAGATAAACCAAAGTACAGTTATTATCAGAAAACATACTGCATGAAATAAAGGAATAAAAGAAGGGGAGGGGGAAGGGGGAAGGGGGAAGGGGAGGGAGGGAATCATATCTTAATTTTATAACACTAAAGGAAAAATAGCATATGGAAATAAATACTGTAAGCATAAAAAGCATTTAAAGAATAAATATCATACTGTGATATGAAATACAACGTAAGGGATAATGATGATAAATCATTTGAAGAAATAGAAGTCAACACAATCTATTATGGTGGTTTGCGGACTTCATCTGAAGTGTTAACAGGAGAAACAATAAATGAGGCCGCCCAGGTTAAGTAATTAGTCACAGGGAGCCACAAAAGATCTCTTTTAATACATAAAGATATGGGTGTATAGTAACTAGTGTCAAGTCTGTGATGAAAACATACGGCGTTCCACCATGCTCTAAAGGTGACTTTGTCTGCCTGTTTCCCGTTGGAAGTTATTAAATGCAAGGCTACTGCTAACAATACATCTATTAATTTAAAATTAGATGTTGATTGGGGCCATTGAGGAGATAGAGAGCCTAAGAAAATGGTAGAAAGGGAGAAGGGTACATTAGTTTTAAAAATTTTATTAATTTGAGACCAAACTAATTGCCAAAAGTGAGAAATAGTGGGGCAATCAAAAAGCATGTGTTTTAAGTCAGCATGAGTGCATGGGCAAGACCAGCATGTAGATGGAGAGTTCGGAGAGAAGGAAGATAGTTTAGCGGGAGTGAATAAAAGACGTTGGTAAACAAAATAGAGGGTTTGAGAGGTATTAGCAGCTATAGAAGTTTTATGAATTTTGAACCATAATTTATCCCAAATGAGGGTCGACCAGCACTCTGATAGGTCTTTTTCCCACGCCAATTCAGCCTTTGTTTTGCCTCTGTCTGAGAAGAGAAATAAGTGTTTATATAAAGAGGAAGCTGAAGGAGAGGAGTTTAATAAGGGAAAAAGAGTGGAACATCTCAAGGGTGGTTTAGGGGCATATGATAAAGAAAGAAGATATTGGGTAAGAGAAGGAAGTAAAAGATTATATTGTGATTTAAAAGACGATGGTAATAAAAATTTAGTTTGAAGGTCGGAAAAAGATAAAGGAACTTCATCTTCTAATAGTTGTGAAATCCAAGGCAACCCTTTGAGTCTCCAAGATTTCCAGTAAATGGTGCGATTTTTTATACGTAATAGGTTGTTGTGCCAAATGGGTTGTTGATCTAACGAGGAGGACGAAGGATAAGAAAAGGGTAAAAGAGGGATGAGAATTTTGCGTGTATGGGAAATAACCGGAGGTCGAAAAGAGGATATATTATTTGTTAAAGCGAGAGATTCTTTAAAATCAAAAGGGGTCACGAAACATTTCTCTATAGAGATCCAAATAGGGGGATGAATACAGTGTTCAAGGGAAAGCCAACGAGATGACTGTTTTAAAGAGAAAGAATAATGATAAGATTTGAAATCAGGAAATTTAAGACCACCGGAAGTTTTGTCTGCCTTCAAGGAAGACAAAGGTATCCGAGGTGATTTACACTTCCAGAGAAATTTTGTTAATAGAGAGTCAATTTTCATAAAATAAAATCCAGGAATGTGTACAGGAATCATTGAAAGAATGTACAGAATTAAAGGAGAGAGCATCATCTTGATGGAGTCTAATCGTCCCCACCAAGAGAGAAAAAGCAGGTGCCAACGTTCAATAGTGTCTGAGAGAATTTTGAGGGATATGATCAAAATTTAGTTTCAATGTTTCAGAAATATTTGAAGAGAACCATAGACCTAGATATTTTATTTTAGAAGGTTGCCAAGAGAAACCGGTACGAATAAAATCATGTTTAAGGCATGTCACATTGAGAGGAAGGACTTCGCATTTGTCTGGGTTAAGGCGATATCCGGATAATTGAGAAAAATATCAACCTGATTGAGAAAGGGGGAATAGATGTGGCAGGGTTAGAGCAATATAAAAGAACATCATCTGCATAAACAGACATTTTAACATGGGAAGTATCAAGTTGAAAACCGGTAATCTGAGTATCTTGTCTGATCTTGGTTAGAAAAGGCTCTAATGCTACTATAAATAATAGAGGTGATAGCGGACAGCCTTGACGTACTCCTCTGAAAAGAGGAAAATAGTCTGAGGTTTTACCATTAACAAAAATAGATGCTCTGGGGTTTGAGTATAGTAAGGAAATAAAAGAAATTAGTTTTGGAGGAAACCCTATCCATTTTAAAGCCTGGAACATGAAATCCCATCCAATCCTGTCAAAAGCTTTTTCTGCGTCTAAAGCTATAGCAGCAATAGGGTATTGGAGAGAAGAAGCTTTGCTAAGGATGTTGAAAAAGACTCTGGAATTATCGGATGATAATCAACCTTTTACAAAGCCCGACTGTTCAGGACCAATAAGATTAGGTAAAATAGGATCAATACGGAGAGCGAGAATTTTTGCAAATATCTTGTAATCAAGGTTAACTAAGGAAATTGGGCGGTAATTTTTGCATAGAGAAGGATCTTCATTATCCTTAGAAATTAAACATATCATGGCTTCTTGAAAAGTTCCACAAGAAGAACCAGCTGTGATAAGAGTTAAAAAGAAGTAAAAGATTCGGAAGAAGTAGGCTGGCAAAATGTGCGTAAAATTCAATAGTAAATCCGTCAGGACCAGGAGCTTTACCTCTTTTTAATACTGAAACTGCATGCGTAATTTCTGAGAGAGTGATATCAGTTTCTAAAGAACTAAAATCAGTATGATGCGCAGGGGGAATCAATAGATTGAAAATAAGAGGAAAGGTCATTTAGGTTTGGTTGCTGTTCAGGGGTGTATACATTTTTATAGAAGTAGACAAATTCATTTAAAATATCGCTGTCTTTAAATAATGAGGTACCGGTAGCATTTTGTAGAGACTCTATTCTAATCCGGTCTCGTCTTATTTTCAAGTAATTAGCCAATAATTTCCCCATTTTATTTTGGCCTCCATAATAACGAGAACTACTTTTTAAAAGATAGGAAGAAGCAGCTTCTGTAGATAGTTTGTTGAAGGTAAGTTTTGCATCAATAAGAATCTTTAAAGACGATTCCGTATTCGAATGATAATAAGTATATTCAAGATGTTTGATTTTTGTAAGTAATTGGGCAGTTTGAGCCTCAAAAGACTTCTTTTTTTGTGAAATGAAATTCATTATAAAGCCTCTAGCCGCAGCCTTGACAGAGTCCCAGACCATTACAGGGGAGGAGTCTGGAGTGGAATTAAAAGAAAAAAACTCAGAAACAAAAGAGCTGAATTGGCCCGAAAAATTAGGATCGGATAGTAATGTAATATTAAAACGCCATTTACCAGCATGAGGGGTAAAATGTATCAAATCAAAGTCGACATAAACTGGGGCATGATCTGAAAGTAAGATAGAGCCTATTTCGGAATGGAGAACCTGTTAAGCTAGGGATTTACTAAAAAAGGGGTAGTCAATTCGGGATTGTGATTGATGTGGAGGGGAATAGAAACTATACTCTCGGAGCTCTGGATTGCAGAGCCTCCAAATATCAACTAGAGATTTACGGCGTATAGTGGTAGTGAATTGTGAATGCATCTTAGTGTTAACAAATTTAACTGAGGAATGTCTGTCTAATATGGGGTCAAGTACTTGAATGCAATCTCCGCCAAAAACAATATAATCATCATCAAATAAAAGACGTTTATCAGAGATATGGGTCCAGAAAACATTGTCAACATTAACTGGTGCATAAACATTAAAAAGAACTAAAGGTATCTGATTAATAAGAAGTTTAACAATTACCCAACGTCCTTCTAAATCTGATTCTTGATGTGTAACAGAGATCTGAAATTTCTTGTGGCAAAGAATGGAGACTCCATTTTTCTTACCTAGAGCTGGGGAGGAAAAACATGGCCTACCCAACATCTTTTAGTTTAGAAGCTTCAGTTTCTGATAAATGAGTTTCTTGAATCAATGCAATGTCTGTTTTTAATTTAGCTAAATGGGTTAATATCTGTTGTCTCTTTATAGGATTATTTACTCCCTTAACATTCCATGTAATAACTCTAAATACAACCAGTACATTTTAACATGAACAATTACTATGCAAACAGTGAAAATATCAAATTTAATACTAAGAGAAAGAAAAAAGATATAAGAGTAAGTATAAAAGAACAGTTTCAGGACTGGCAGAAGGGGAAAAGGAGTGATGAGAGAGATATCGTAAAGTATGAAAAGGAAGAAAGATATGAAGAGGAAAGGTGAGAAAAAAGGAAGAACAAAACAAAGAACAAAAAGACAAAACAAATCAAACCTTTGATAATAAAGAAAAGTAACAAAAAGACATACCACGAACAGACAATGAGAGCGGGGTTGGAGGAGCCACATTAGGGGGACAGCATGTCGAACGGAGGACTCCAGGACGGGAACGGCAAAGGGAACATCATCCAGGCAAAATGAAGGGAACATAAAGTATGGGACCACAAAAGACCGCACCTGGTAGGGAAGAAAAAGAACCAAGGACATAACTACACAACAAAATACATCAGGAAGGTAGAGGAATACAGGTAATAACAAACAATATTGAAACAGTCAAGTTATTTATGGTCTGGGAATGTCCATGGGCTCATCTCTGCAGGTGTCCAAAAAACGCTGAAGAAGTGCAGGATCCTCATAATTTGTTGTTTTGTTGTTATAAGTCACCTTAAAAAGGCAAGGGTGAAACAAGCCATATCGAGCATTTAAGTTGCGAAGGGCAGGTCTCATATCTAGGAACTTCTTCCTGTGATCCGCTGTCACTTTGGCATAGTCCTGGGCGAAAAACAGATTAGCTCCATTCCAAGAGATTTTTGCTTTTTGCTTGGCGGCATGGAGTACTTTAAGCAGGTCAGTGTATTCCAAAAAGTACAAAATAACTCCTCTCGGCTTCACTGAAGAAGATGTAGAACGAGGGCTTTGTCCCAAGCGGTGCGCTCGTTGGATATTCAATGGTTGATTGTCAGGAAAGCCAAGAAGAGTTGGTAAAAAGGATTGAAAAAAGGATATTGGATTAGAACCTTCAAGACCTTCAACAAGACCATAAATGCGTAGGTTATTACGCCTGTTACGATTCTCCAAATTTTCTACTTGCTGTTTGAGATGATCTATCTCTCTGCGCATAGACGGAACCTGATCAGTGACTTTTTGAACAGAGTCAACTCTTTGCTCTAGGTCATCAACCTTTTGCACTGTATAAGACCAATTATCCTCAAGGCTTTGGAGACGAGAGTTGGTTTCAACCATGTAAGGCTTGAGGGCACGAATTTCTTTGAGAAGTAGCTCCATAGCTCCATAGAGATCGAAGAGGAGGTGTTAGAAGGAGGAGAAGGAGGGTTCGTCTTCACTCGTTTACTTGAGGTGGAACTCGATGCAGCGGGTATTTTGTAACCCAGCTTGGAGTTAGAACAAGGCATGTTAAGAGCCGAGCCCCTTACGCCAACAGGTTCAGAGACTGCATCCTCCATATTCTCTTGTAGGACACTAAAGGGGTTATGGTCCTCTATAGACGTACAGCTGATAGGTTGTGCACCACTGCGAGTAGAGCTAGGCATTGCCATGAAAAATAACAATATAGAGATCTCCTCAATGATACTGTAGAAAATAGTGTTCTGACCAGGCAGTGTAAACACCTAAAATGGTGTCTGAGGACACATTAGGAAGCTTTTGAGGCGAAAAGAGAAAACAAAAATTTACTACCAGGAGCTTGCAATGCACATATTGATAGTCAGTAGGAGAGGAGCATGCAGCAAAATGCAGAAAAAACGCAGAAAAAGTACCAAGCGAGCATTTTAATATGAGGAAAAAGGTGTCCCAGGTCGTCAGACGTCGAATGAAAAGAGCGACAGAAATCCAAAATGGTGACCGAAACTACGCATTTAGCCGCGGCCGGTAGACAAAGGCAAAAAAGCATGTCTTTCGCTCACCCCGGTTGTCCGCGAAGGTCGCGTATTGTGCAGCAGAGGTTCCGGCGCATATGAGCTTTATTTGGGGTCCCAAGTGCAGGAATAGACGCCAGGAGGACGTCCGTCACCCTATACTGCCACGGAGTTCCTCCGAGCAGCGGCCATCTCCTTCGGCTCCGTAGCCATACCCAATGTTTAATCTTTTTACTGTCAATGACTGTTGGATGTGAATTATTACTTTTATAACTAAAATAAGTGTGGTTCGAGTCATTTTCCTGCCCGGAATAGGTCAAAATAGAAGCTAATGAGTAGGAGGAAAAGTCTGTAAAAATGGCAATTTTGGTCACTATAAGGCTTTAAAAAGTGGTTATTCAACATGAGGCACGATCCAAATGACATTTTGAATCATTTTTTGTACAGTCCAAAAATCAATTTTCTGATGGAAAGACGATGCCCCGGACCTGTCTAACTTTCCCCAGATGGTCAGTAATGGTGATTTTTTAATGTTTAATCTTTTGACTGTAAATGACTATTACATATGAGTTAACACTTTTGTAACTAAAATAAGTGTGTTTAGAATCATTTTCCTATCTGAAAGTGGTCAAAATAGAAGCTTCTGAGTAGGAGGAAAAGTCTGTAAAAATGGCAATTTTGGTCACTGTGAGGCTTTAAAAACTGGTTATTCAACATGAGGCCGATCCAATTGACATTTTTAATCATTTTTTGTACAGTCCCAAAAAACTATTTTCTGATAGAAAACAATGACCCCGGCCCTTTCTAACTTTCCCCAATGTTCATTAATGCTTATTTTTTAATGTTTAATCTTTTGACTCTAAATGACTATTACTTGTGAATTATCAATTTTCGAACGAAAATAAGTGTGTTTAGAGTCATTTTCCTGCCTGAAATTGGTCAAAATAGAAGCTTCTGTGTAGGTCACTGCGAGGCTTTAAAAAGTGGTTATTCTACATGAGGCAAGATGCAATTGACATTTTGAATCATTTGTTGCACAGTCCAAAAATCAATTTTTTGATAGAAAACGATGACCCCGGACCTGTCAAACTTTCTCCAGATGGTCACTAATGGTGATTTTTAATTTTTAATGTTTTGACTTAAATGAGTGTTGGATGTGAATTATTAATTTTTCAAATAAAATAAGTGTATTTAGAGTCATTTTCCTGCCGGAAATCGGTCAAAATAGAAGCTTCTGAGAAGGAGGAAAAGTCTGCAAAAATAGCAATTTTGGTCACTGTGAGGCTTTAAAAAGTGGTTATTCAACATGAGGCACGATCCAAATGACATTTTGAATCATTTTTTGTACAGACCAAAAATCAATTTTCTGGTGAAAAACGATGACCGGGGACCTGTCGAACTATCGCCAGATAGTCGGTAATGGTGATTTTTAATGTTTAATCTTTTGACTGTAAATGACTGTTGGATGTGAATTATTAATTTTTCAACAAAAATAAGTGTATTTAGAGTAATTTTCTGCCTGAAATTCGTCAAAATAGAAGCTTCTGAGTAGGTGGAAAAGTCTGTAAAAATGGCAATTATGGTCACTGTGAGGCTATAAAAATGGTTTTTCAACATGAGGCACGATCAAATTGACATTTTGAATTCTTTTTTGTACAGTCCAAAAATCAATTTTCTGATGAAAAACGATGCCTTGGACCTGTCGAACTTTCTCCAGATGATCACTAATGTTGATTTTTTAATGTTTAATATTTTAACTGTAAATGACTATTGCCTGTGAATTATCACTTTTGGAACTAAAATAAGTGTGTTTAGAGTCATTTTCCTGCCTGAAATCGGACAAAATAGAAGCTTCTGAGAAGGAGGAAAAGTTGTAAAAATGGCAAATTTGGTCACTGTGAGGCTTTAAAAATTGGGGGCATATTATCAAGGGGCCGCGATAAAATTATGGCCGCTTTAGCGTCCGTTTTTGGGTGAAAAGCGGTGATAATTTTATCGCATTATCATCAAGGACACGCTAGCGCGTGATTCCTTGATTTAGGGCCCATTTTTCATACGCCTTGCATCGATAATGAGATGCCAAGGAGGCGTGGCTGTGAAAACAACATGGGATAATATCGCGAAGGCAGCTTCGTGATATTATCAAGGAGGGGTAGCGATATTTGAAATCGCATTAAGTATGCCTTAACACAGGAATTTAACGTCTGTTAAATTCCTGACTAAGGCATACCTAACATGGGGGGTGGATTGTGTGGCTAAGACCACAGGCCCCATCATCAAGGATATCGCCGTTTTCCATGGAACATCGCTGGAAAACCAGCGATGTTCCATGGAAAACACCGCTATCGCTGAAATAATTATCGCCATTGCGCTATGCGTTGTTAATACAGTGCTAGCATGGCGATAATTTCCAGCGATAGCCGGCGATAAAACCTCACGCTAAGAGCGTCCAGCGATAATTATCGCTGCCGCTTGATAATATGCCCCTATGTTATTCAACATGAGGCACGATCCAATTGACATTTTGAATCATTTTTCTGTACAGTCCAAAAATCTATTTTCTGATGAAAAACTATGACCCCGGACCTGTCGCACTTTCCCCAGATGGTCAGTAATGGTGATTTTTTAATGTTTAATCTTTTGACTGTAAATGACTATTGCATGTGATTTATTACTTTTGGAACTAAAATAAGTGTGTTTAGAGTCATTTTCCTGCCTGAAATTGGTCAAAATAGAAGCTACTGAGTAGGAGGAAAAGTCTGTTAAAATGGCAATTTTGGTCACTGTGAGGCTTTAAAAAGTGGTTATTCAACATGAGGCACGATCCAATTGACATTTTGAATCATTTTTCTGTACAGTCCAAAAAATCTATTTTCTGATGAAAAACGATGACCCCGGACCTGACAAACTTTCTCCAGATGCTCACTAATGGTGAATTTTTAATGTTTAATCTTTTGACTGTAAATGACTATCGCATGTGAAATATCACTTTTGGAACTAAAATAAGTGTGTTTAGAGTCATTTTCCTACCTGAAATTGGTCAAAAGAGAACCTTCTGAGTGGGGAGAAAAGTCTGTAAAAATGGCAATTTTCGTCACTGTGAGGCTTTAAAAAGTGGTTATTCAATATGAGGCACGATCCAGTTGACATTTTGAATCATTTTATATCAGTCAAAAAAATCAATTTTTTGATAGAAAACGATGACCCCGGACCTGTCAAACTTTCTCCAGATGGTCACTAATGGTGATTTTTAATTTTTTAATGTTTTTACTTAAATGAGTGTTGGATGTGAATTATTAATTTTTCAAATAAAATAAGTGTGTTTAGAGTCATTTTCCTGCCTGAAATCGGTCAAAATAGAAGCTTCTGAGAAGGAGGAAAAGTCTGTAAAAATAGCAATTTTGGCCATTGTGAGGCTTTAAAAAGTGGTTATTCAACATTGGGGCACGATCCAATTGACATTTTGAATCATTTTCTGTGCAGTCTAAAAATCAATTTTCTGATGAAAAACTATGACCCCGGACCTGTCGCACTTTCCCCAGATGGTCAATAATGGTGATTTTTTAATGTTTAATCTTTTGACTGTAAATGACTATTGCATGTGAATTATTACTTTTGGAACTAAAATAAGTGTGTTTAGAGTCATTTTCCTACCTGAAATTGGTCAAAATAGAAGCTAATGAGTAGGAGGAAAAGTCTGTTAAAATGGCAATTTTGGTTACTGTGAGGCTTTAAAAAGTGGTTATTCAACATGAGGCACGATCCAATTCACATTTTGAATAATTTTTGTACAGTCCAAAAAATCTATTTTCTGATGAAAAACGATGACCCCGGACCTGACAAACTTTCTCCAGATGCTCACTAATGGTGAATTTTTAATGTTTAATCTTTTGACTGTAAATGACTATCGCATGTGAAATATCACTTTTGGAACTAAAATAAGTGTGTTTAGAGTCATTTTCCTACCTGAAATTGGTCAAAAGAGAACCTTCTGAGTGGGGAGAAAAGTCTGTAAAAATGGCAATTTCGTCACTGTGAGGCTTTAAAAAGTGGTTATTCAATATGAGGCACGATCCAGTTGACATTTTGAATCATTTTTTATCAGTCCAAAAATCAATTTTTTGATAGAAAACGATGACCCCGGACCTGTCAAACTTTCTCCAGATGGTCACTAATGGTGATTTTTAATTTTTTATGTTTTGACTTAAATGAGTGTTGGATGTGAATTATTAATTTTTCAAATAAAATAAGTGTGTTTAGAGTCATTTTCCTGCCTGAAATCGGTCAAAATAGAAGCTTCTGAGAAGGAGGAAAAGTCTGCAAAAATAGCAATTTTGGTCACTGTGAGGCTTTAAAAAGTGGTTATTCAACACAAGGCACGATCCAAATGACATTTTGAATCATTTTTTGTACAGACCAAAAATCAATTTTCTGGTGAAAAACGATGAGCGGGGACCTGTCGAACTAGCCCCAGATAGTCGGTAATGGTGATTTTTAATGTTTAATCTTTTGACTGTAAATGACTGTTGGATGTGAATTATTAATTTTTCAACAAAAATAAGTGTATTTAGAGTAATTTTCTGCCTGAAATTCGTCAAAATAGAAGCTTTTGAGTAGATGGAAAAGTCTGTAAAAATGGCAATTTTGGTCACTGTGAGGCTATAAAAAATGGTTTTTCAACATGAGGCACGATCAAATTGACATTTTGAATTCTTTTTTGTACAGTCCAAAAATCTAATTTTTGATGGAAATCGATGACCCTGCCTGTCGAACTTTCCCAGATGGTCAGTAATGGTGATTTTTTTAATGTTCAATCTTTTGACTGTAAATAATTGTTGGATGTGAATTATTACTTTTTCAACTACAATCAGTGTGTTTAGAGTCATTTTCCTGCCCGAAATACGTCAAAATAGAAGCTTCTGAGTAGGAGGAAAAGTCTGTAAAAATTGCAATTTTGGTCACTGTAAGGCTTTAAAAAGTGATTATTCAACATGAGGCACGATCCAAATGACATTTTGAATCATTTTTGTACAGTCCAAAAATCAATTTTCTGGTGAAAAACGATGACCTTGGACCTGTCGAACTTCCCCAGATGGTCAGTAATGGTGATTTTTTAATGTTTAATCTATTGACTGTAAATGTCTGTTGGGTGTGAAATAATAATAAAATAAGTGTGTTTAGAGTCATTTTCCTGCCTGAAATTGGTCAAAATAGAAGCTTCTGAGTAGGAGGAAAAGTCTGTAAAAATGGCAATTTTGGTCACTGTGAGCCTTAAAAAGTGGTTATTCAACATGAGGCACAATCCAGTTGACATTTTGAATAATTTTTTGTACAGTCCAAAAACTCAATTTTCTGATGGAAAACGAAGACCCCAGACCTGTCGAACTTTCCCCAGACGGTCTGTAATGGTGATTTTTTAATGTTTAATCTTTTGACTGTAAATGACTGTTGGATGTGAATTATTACTTTTTCAACTAAAATAAGTATGTTTAGAGTCATTTTCCTGCCTGAAATCGGTCAAGATAGAAGCTTCTGAGAAGGAGGAAAAGTCTGTAAAAATGGCAATTTTGGTCACTGTGAGACTTTAAAAAGTGGTTATTCAACATGCGGCACGATCCAAATGATATTTTGAATCATTTTTTGTACAGTCCAAAAAATCAATTTTCTGATGAAAAACGATGACACCGGACCTGTCGTACTTTCTCCAGATGATCACTGTTGTTGATTTTTTAATGTTTATTATTTTAACTGTAAATGACTATTGCCTGTGAATTATCACTTTTGGAACTAAAATAAGTGTGTTTAGAGTCATTTTCCTGCCTGAAATCGGTCAAAATAGAAGCTTCTGAGTAGGAGGAAAAGTCTGTAAAAATGGCAATTTTGGTCACTGTGAGGCTTTAAAAAGTGGTTATTCAACATGTTGCACGATCCAAATGATATTTTGAATCATTTTTTGTACAGTCCAAAAAATCAATTTTCTGATGAAAAACGATGACCCCGGACCTGTCGAACTTTCCCCAGATGGTCAGTAATGGTGATTTTTTTTAATGTTTAATCTTTTGACTGTAAATGACTATTGGCTGTGAATTTTTACTTTTTCAACTAAATTAAGTTTCTAGAGTCATTTTCCTGCCTGAAATCGGTCAAGATAGAAACTTCTGAGTAGGAGGAAAAGTCTGTAAAAATGGCAATTTTGGTCACTGTGGGGCTTTGAAAATTGGTTATTCAACATGAGGCACGATCCAATTGACATTTTGAATCATTTTTTGTGCAGTCCAAAAATCAATTTTCTGATGAAAAACGAAGACCTCGGACCTGTCGAACTTTCTCCAGATGATCACTGTTGTTGATTTTTTAATGTTTATTATTTTAACTGAAATGACTATTGCCTGTGAATTATCACTTTTGGAACTAAAATAAGTGTGTTTAGAGTAATTTTCCTGCCTGAAATTGGTCAAAATAGAAGCTTCTGAGTAGGAGGAAAAGTCTGTAAAAATGGCAATTTTGGTCACTGTGAAGCTTTAAAAAGTGGTTATTCAACATGAGGCACGATAAAATTGACATTTTGAATCATTATTTGTACAGTACAAAAAATCAATTTTCTGATGAAAAACGATGACCCCGGACCTGTCGAACTTTCTCTATATGGTTACTAATGGTGATTTTTTACTGTTTAATCTTTTGACTGTAAATGACTGCTGGATGTGAATTATTACCCTTGGAACTAAAATAAGTGTGTTTAGAGTCATTTTCCTGCCTGAAATTGGTCAAAATAGAAGCTTCTGAATAGGAGAAAAAGTCTGTAAAAATGGTATTTATGGTCACTGTGAGGCTTTAAAAAGTGGTTATTCAACATGAGGCACGATCCAATTGACATTTTGTATCATTTTTCTTGTACAGTCCAAAAAAATCAATTTTCTGATGGAAAACGATGACCCCGGACCTGTCAAAGTTTACCCAAATGGTCACTAATGGTGAGTTTTTACTGTTTAATATTTTGACTGTAAATGACTGTTGGATGTGAATTATTACCCTTGGAACTAAAATATGTGTGTTTAGAGTAATTTTCCTGCCTGAAATTGGTCAAAATAGAAGCTTCCGAGTAGGAGAAAAGTCTGTAAAAATGGCAATTTTGGTCACTGTGAGGCTTTAAAAAGTGGTTATTCAACATGAGGCACGACCCAATTGACATTTTGAATCATTATTTGTACAGTCCAAAAAATCAATTTTCTGTCGAACTTTCTCTAGATGGTCACTAATGGTGATTTTTTACTGTCCAATCTTTTGAGTGTAAATGACTGTTGGATGTGAATTATTACCCTTGGACCTAAAATAAGTGTGTTTAGAGTCATTTTCCTGCCTGAAATTGGTCAAAAGAGAACCTTCTGAGTGGGGAGAAAAGTCTGTAAAAATGGCAATTTTCGTCACTGTGCGGCTTTAAAAGTGGTTATTCAACATGAGGCACGATCCAATTGACATTTTGAATCATTTTTTATCAGTCCAAAAATCAATTTTTTGATAGAAAACGATGACCCCGGACCTGTCAAACTTTCTCCAGATGGTCACTAATGGTGATTTTTAATTTTTAATGTTTTGACTGTAAATGAGTGTTGGATGTGAATTATTAATTTTTCAAATAAAATAAGTGTGTTTAGAGTCATTTTCCTGCCTGAAATCGGTCAAAATAGAAGCTTCTGAGAAGGAGGAAAAGTCTGCAAAAATAGCAATTTTGGTCACTGTGAGGCTTTAAAAGTGGTTATTCAACATGAGGCACGATCAAATTGACATTTTGAATCATTTTTTGTGCAGTCCAAAAAATCTATTTTCTGATGAAAAACGAAGACCTCGGACCTGTCGAACTTTCTCCAGATGGTCACTAATGGTGATTTTTTTACTGTTTAATCTTTTGACTGAAAATGACTGTTGGATGTGAATTATTACCCTTGGAACTAAAATAAGTGTGTTTAGAGTAATTTTCATGCCTGAAATTGGTCAAAATAGAAGCTTCCGAGTAGGAGGAAAAGTCTGTAAAAATGGCAATTTTGGTCACTGTGAAGCTTTAAAAAGTGGTTATTCAACATGAGGCACGATAAAATTGAAATTTTGAATCATTATTTGTACAGTACAAAAAATCAATTTTCTGATGAAAAACGATGACCCCGGACCTGTCGAACTTTCTCCAGATGGTCACTGTGAGGCTTTAAAAAGTGGTTATTCAACATGAGGCACGATCCAATTGACATTTTGAATTATTATTTGTACAGTCCAAAAAATCAATTTTCTGTCGAACTTTCTCCAGATGGTCAATAAACACCAGAACTGTGACTTTAGAATCTACTGTGGGGGTCTTAACAGACCAGTTGGGTGCGGTGGAAGCGGATATTTCTACTCTTAAAAGGGAGGAAGGGGCCCTTCGAGATCGGATGGAGATTCTAGAGAATAACTCACGAAGGAACAATCTACGTATTTTAAATGTTCGTGAGGGGAGTGAGGGGGAAGACCTTAAGACCTACGTGATTTCACTTCTGAAGGAGTCCCTAGAATTCGATCAATCAGAAGATGAATTAAGAAGAGATATTGAGAGAATCCATAGGGACCCCTTCAGAAGAAACCTGAATAGAGTTAAACCAAGAAAGATCTTGGTAAATTTTCTTACCTACTCGCTGAAGGAAAAAATCTTAAACCTATCTCTCAAATTTAAATCATTGAAGGTCAAAGATTGTTCATTTCAAATTCGATCCGACCTGGCTCGGGTGACTCTTGACAGGCAGTGGGAGCTGGACAAGAAGTTGGAGGATTTTAAAAGGCTGGGGGCCATGGCTCAGCTCAAGTTTCCTGCCTCTTTGAAAGTTATGTTTAAGAACAAAATGCATAATGTAAAATCAATACAGGAGGCAGATGACTTGCTAGCCACTATGGAGAGGGGCGAGGCTTAGACAAAATTTCTCTACTTATTTTTCTGCCTTTTGTATTTCCCCCAGCTTTCCACCTGTGTCCCCGGACTAAGACTCTTAGGTTTTAGTTAGGATTGATGTGTTTGGTTGGGACTGGCTATCCACTCTCGGGGTTGGATAATGGTAGTTTCGAACTGAAATACGGTAGGAAGAAGAGAAGAAGGAAAAGGGAAAAAAGGGGCAAAAGGGGAAAAATAAATAAATAATATATAATATACACATTAAAATTAAATAAAATGGGTATCTAAGTATCATAAGTACTTTTCTTTGGCCCTTTCCAGCCTTAGATTACCTGGGGATGGATAGGTCCTTATGTTAAAAATAGTTTTTCCTTTTTTTTTCGGGCATTTCACTTCACCTGTTTCTCTTCTTTTTTTTTTTTTTTTTTTGGGAGGCATGGGGGGGGGGGGTTATCTTCGGGGAGCAACTACCTGGATGTCATCTGTCCAGATGATTGGGGCAGGGGTGGGAGGGAAGGGCACAGGGAACCAGGGTGGGTGCAGTGGGGGGAAAAAATAAAATATCCTCATTTTCCCTCTTTTTTTGGAACCACCATTTTTACGCTAATCAGCAAGGTTATAGGAATGATTTTGACTTGGATGTTGGGGCAGGCACTGATGCTGAAGTTTTTGTTTTTTTCTCTCTTTCCTGATGATGGGTATGGGTTGGATCCGCCATGAATAGTATTCAGATCCTTTCCTGGAATGTCAATGGCCTGCGTACTAGACCAAGAAGAGACAAAATCATACAATACCTCCGAGATTCTCGTGCGCAGGTCATTGTCCTCCAGGAAATTCATTTGCTTGAGGAGGAGACGATCTCCCTCTTTAGACGTCTGAGTTGGGTTGGTTCGTACGTATGTACCAGCCAGTCTGCAAATATTAGAGGGGTCTTAATCCTATTTAAGAAAGGGGCTAAGGCTCAGGTCCTATCTCAGTTAATAGACACATGTGGTAGATGGGTCATTGTTAAAGGTTCGATAATGGGGAGTTTGCTAACTCTGGTAGGATATTATGGACCTAACCATGATGACCCCTCTAGTCTTAAGACTATTTTCTCCCATTTGTTGGACTTTCCGGAACCATTCGTTTTGGCGGGGGATTTCAACATTGTTTTGAACCCTATTCTTGACAAAACCCCTAATAATAGAGCTTTGGTCTCTTCCAAGTCCCGAGCTTTTCTAATTGGAGCTATGAAACAGTTCATGCTCTCGGACATCTGGAGAGATAGATCAGGCCAACAGCTAGGTGTCTCGTACCGTAATTATAAGTATCGGCACCAATCTAGAATTGACTTTGTGCTGATCAGCTATTCATTAAGAGCCAGGGTCAAAAACATCTCATATTTGGCCCCTCACCTTTCAGATCATTCAGACGTTCTCTTGGGACTTGAATGCCCTGCTCCTAGCTTAATTAGAACATGGTCTTTTGATCATACTTTACTCCTGGAGGAAGAGGAGATCTCCTTTCTTACACAAGAAACCGAATGGTTTTTGGAGGTGAATTCTGGTTCTGCCCCGATAACGACAGTTTGGGACACATTAAAAGCATTTTTGCGGGGACAAATCATTAGTAGGTCCAGCCACTGAAATAAAAAATACAAAGCTGAGATCTTCGATATTAAAAACAAGATGAAGGCTGCGGAAGCCGATATTCCCGGCCACGCTTCCCCCGAAGTCTTGCAAACACGTCAAGCAGAGATTGATAGTTTAAAGGTTCAGCTGGAAAATGTTCTTAACACTCGGCTTACTCGGAGATGGGAGGCCAGTAAAATCTCTCATTTCGAGTATGGAGAAGGGGCAGGTAAGCTCCTCGCATGGAAGAGTAAATCAGACCGTGCCAGGAATTATATCAAGGAAATTGTAAATAACAATGGTGTCCACTCTACAGACGATGAAATCCGTGAAGCTTTTCAGGTCTTTTTTCAGGATATATATCACGAAGATAAAAGGGTCGACAACCTCAGTGCACAGCTGTGGCTTGGGGATATTTCCCTCCCCTCCCTCAATTCTGCCCAGCAGCAACTTCTTGATCAGGCCTTTTCTCAAGCTGAGGTTAGAGAGGCTATTTCAAATTCCAAAAATGGCAAGGCGGCGGGCCCGGATGGGCTTCCAGTTGAGATCTATAGACTGATGAGCGATGTGCTTGTACCCACCCTAACACTTCTTTTAATCAGATATTACAAGAGGGATTACATCTCTCTCTTTCGTGGACTCAAGCCACCATAGTCCTGATCTTGAAACCAGATAAAGCTCCATAAAATTGTGGGTCTTACAGACCTATTTCACTTCTGAATGCTGACTATAAAATCTTCACTTCAATACTGGCAGCAAGACTGGGACGAGTGGCAGGAGATATTCTCCACTTAGACCAGAAGGGTTTTGTTGGGGGTCGACAGCTTTCACATCTCACCTACGATTTTATAGGGGCAATAGACCTGGCCTCTGCATATTCCATCCCATTGGCGGCTATGACACTCGATGCAACCAAGGCCTTCGACACGGTGAATTGGATCTACCTGTCGGTGGTCTTGAAGAAATTCAAAATGGGAGGGAAATTTAACCGCACAATACAATATATTTACCAGTCTCCAACGGCCAGACTTCTTGTAAATGGTAATCTCTCTGATTCATTTAAAATCTCCAGGGGGACCAGACAAGGCTGCCCACTCTCCCCTCTCCTTTTTGATCTTTATATAGAGCCATTTGCTCAACGACTTAGGGACGACCCTAATATCCAGCCCTTTAAATATGGAGAGTGGGAGAGGAAGGTGGCCCTTTATGCAGATGATATTCTTGTACTCTCTGCAAACATACAGGCAGCATTTCCAACTGTTGTTCGTCTGGCTCAGGAGTTTGGGCTTGTTTCAGGTTATGAAATAAACGCCTCAAAAACGGAGATTATGGGCTGGAATTTAGGAGGGTCTCAGCATCAGTGCCAGACCAGTTCTAAAATGAAGTATTTGGGGATAATTATTCAGCAGGACATCACCAGCATAGCTGAGACTAACTTGACCAGACTAACAAAAGAGTGTCAGAGGCTGATGAAATCTTGGGCCACACTCCCTCTATCCATTATTGGTAGGGTCAATCTGGTCAATATGTCAATACTCCCCAAAATTACTTTCATTTTTAATTGTATCCCCCTCCATTTTGAGAAATTTTTAATCAACAAATTGCAGAGGGACATAAATTCATTTGTCTGGGCCTATAAATCACCTAGGATCGCCTGGAAAAAGTTGAGGTGTAGGAGAGAAAAGGGAGGTCTTGCGTTACCAGACATTCAGCTGTATGCTTGGGCTTTCCAACTTTCCTATTCGCGCATGCTCTTGAAAATGCCTGTCAACACTGGAGTGGGTGTGATGTTTTTAGCTATGCTCAGGGCTGCTAATTTGTCGGTGGAGGGTTTTTTGTTTAAATTTGGTGATCCAAAGTTTAAAAAAAAAATCAAACTGAAAGTTCTTCAAGGCTTAGCCAAAACATGGGTAAAACTAAGGAGTTCAGTTGCACTTGGCTACTTTTCTAGCCTAGCTCCTCTCTGGGATTCCCCTGGGGTACCAGAGTGTTTGAGGGATAGGCTGGCAACCTCCCTGAG
This sequence comes from Calotriton arnoldi, assembly GCA_963921515.1. NCBI lineage: Eukaryota > Metazoa > Chordata > Amphibia > Caudata > Salamandridae > Calotriton > Calotriton arnoldi. The sequence continues at coordinate 93,519 of CAWUFW010021669.1, forward strand.
GGAAGGAGGTCTGGCGGTTTGGGGGGACTTGATTATAGGTGGTTCTCTTGCCTCCTGGGAGCAACTTAGGGTTAAAGTGGGTGTGGGCTTATCTAGATTTAAATATCTTCAGCTAAAAAGTTGGGTCCATTCACACTCTCAAACAATTGGAGGAAGCCTACTTGGAGTTGGTAATTCCCTCGAATATCAGCTCACAACCAAGCTCCCAGGGAGGAAGGAAGTCTCCTTTGGTACCAAGCCATCCTTGAGGTGGTTGATGGCGAATTCAAACTGGCCAAGGACTTGTGGGGAGGCTTCTTATTAGCACAGGACTGCGATACAACATGGCAGAGCTCATGTAAGATGTTATATGAAGTGGCAAAACCTGCATGGCTAAAAAGGAACCACCTGTTTACCATCCACAGGGCATACTTTTCTCCTTCAAAACTCTCAAAAATCACTAGAGGTTCACCTGTTTGCTGTAAGAAATGTGGACTGGTCTCGGCTTCTGATACCCATATGTTTAAGGAGTGCCCCGCCCTTGTCTCCTTTTGGGACAGTATTAAAGAATGTATGGAAAATACCTTGGGAAGCCCTGTTAATATCGACTTACCTCTAATCATATTTGGCTTGGCAGATAACATCAAGGGCCCTGCCAGATCACTGCTTTTTTATGCCATCTTACTAGCCAGGAGACAAATTTGCATTAGATGGATGGATTCTACTCCCCCCTCTTTCTTCGACTGGCAGACCTCAGTTTTGGCGGTTGCTAAGCTGGATCTTATGAGAACAGGCAGCAGCAAAAAGAAAGCTTTTTGGAACATCTTGCAATCCTGATTGGGCTCAAGGGGAATCTCCCTTTTTTCTTTTTTTTTTTTTCCCCCTGAGTCCTATGATTATGCTGCCTCTTCACTCGCTGGGTTTTTTTTGGGGGGGGGGAACTTCCAGTCTAGTACTGGTTGCCCCATGTTAAGAGCCATCTTGGAGCTTAGCAGAAGAGTTGTCTCAGTTGGTTTCTTCATGTCCACCCAAAAAAGTCTTGATACCTGTAGGATGGTTCTTACAATCTTAGACCCCTATGCCTCTCAGCCTGCTGAGTGAGGGTACAGACGACCCGGGTGTACATTGAAGTGAGAATGGTGGCGAATGAGGATTAAAAAAAAATAATAATAATAAAAATAATGGTGATTTTTTACTGTCCAATCTTTTGACTGTAAATGACTGTTGGATGTGAATTATTACCCTTGGACCTAAAATAAGTGTGTTTAGAGTCATTTTCCTGCCTGAAATTGGTCAAAATAGAAGCTTCCGAGTAGGAGAAAAAGTCTGTAAAAATGGCAAATTTGGTCACTGTGAGACGTTAAAAGGTGGTTATTCAACATGAGTCACGATCCAATTGACATTTTGTATAATTTTTCTTGTACAGTCCAAAAAAATCAATTTTCTGATGGAAAACGATGAACCTGGATCTGTCAAACTTTACCCAGATGGTCATTAATGGTGATTTTTTACTGTTTAATATTTTGACTGGAAATGACTGTTGGATGTGAATTATTACCCTTGGAACTAAAATAAGTGTGTTTAGAGTCATTTTCCTGCCTGCAATTAGTCAAAATAGAAGCTTCTGAGCAGGAGGAAAAGTCTGTAAAAATGGCAATTTTGGTCCCTGTGAGGTTTTAAAAAGTGGTTATTCAACATGAGGCATGATTCAATTGACATTTTCAATCAGTTTTTCTACAGTCCATAAAATCAATTTTCTGATGAAAAACGATAACCCCGGACCTGTCGACCTTTCCCCAGATGGTCAGTAATGGTGATTTTTAATGTTTAACCTTTTGACTGTAAATGACTGTTGGATGTGAATTATTACCCTTGGAACTAAAATAGGTGTGTTTAGAGTCATTTTCCTGCCTGAAATTGGTCAAAATAGAAGCTTCCGAGTAAGAGAAAAAGTCTGTAAAAATGGCAATTTTGGTCACTGTGAGACGTTAAAATGTGGGTATTCAACATGAGTCACGATCCAATTGACATTTTGTATCATTTTTCTTGTACAGTCCAAAAAAATCAATTTTCTGATGGAAAACGATGAACCTGGATCTGTCAAACTTTACCCAGATGGTCATTAATGGTGATTTTTTACTGTTTAATATTTTGACTGGAAATGACTGTTGGATGAGAATTATTAATTTTTCAAGTAACATAGATGTGTTTAGAGTCATTTTAATGCCTGAAATTGGTCAAAATAGAAGCTTCTGAGTAGGAGATAAAGTCTGTAAAAATGGCAATTTTGGTCACTGTGAGGCTTTAAAAAGTGTTTATTGAACATGAGGCACGGTCCAATTGACATTTTGAATCATTATTTGTACAGTCCAATAAATCAATTTTCTGATGAAAAACTTTGACCCCGGACCTGTCGAGCTTTCTCCAGATGGTCACTAATTGTGATTTTTTACTGTTTAATCTTTTGACTGTAAATGACTGTTGGATGTGAATTATTACCCTTGGAACTAAAATAAGTGGTTTTAGAGTAATTTTCCTGCCTGAAATTGGTCAAAATAGAAGCTTCCGTGTTGGAGAAAAAGTCTATAAAAATGGCAATTTTGGTCACTGTGAGGCTTTAAAAAGTGGTTATTCAACATGAGGCACGATCCAATTGACATTTTGTATCATTTTTCTTGTACAGTCCAAAAAAATCAATTTTCTGATGGAAAACGATGAACCTGGATCTGTCGAACTTTCTCCAGATGGTCACTAATGGTGATTTTTTACTATTTAATCTTTTGACTGTAAATGACTGTTGGATGTGAATTATTACCCTTGGAACTAAAATAAGTGTGTTTAGAGTCATTTTCCTGCCTGAAATTGGTCAAAATAGACGCTTCCGAGTAGGAAAAAAAGTCTATAAAAATGGCAATTTTGATCACTGTGAGGCTTTAAAAAGTGTTTATTCAACATGAGGCATGATCCAATTGACATTTTGAATCATTATTTGTACAGTCCAAAAAATCAATTTTCTGATGAAAAACCATGACCCTGGACCTGTCGAGCTTTCTCCAGATGGTCACTAATTGTGATTTTTTACTGTTTAATCTTTTGACTGTAAATGACTGTTGGATGTGAATTATTACCCTTGGAACTAAAATAAGTGGTTTTAGAGTAATTTTCCTGCCTGAAATTGGTCAAAATAGAAACTTCCGTGTTGGAGAAAAAGTCTTTAAAAATGGCAATTTTGGTCACTGTGAGGCTTTAAAAAGTGGTTATTCAACATGAGGCACGATCCAATTGACATTTTGTATCATTTTTCTTGTACAGTCCAAAAATCAATTTTCGGATGGAAAACAATGACCCTGGACTTGTCAAACTTTACCCAGATGGTCACTAATGGTGATTTTTTACTGTTTAATATTTTGACTGGAAATGACTGTTGGATGTGAATTATTACCCTTGGAACTAAAATAAGTGTGTTTAGAGTAATTTTCCTGCCTGAAATTGGTCAAAATAGAAGCTTCCGAGTAGGAGAAGAAGTCTGTAAAAATGGGAATTTTGGACACTGAGGCTTTAAAAAGTGGTTTTCAACATGAGGCACGATCCAATTGACATTTTGTATCATTTTTCTTGTACAGTCCAAAAAATCACTTTTCTGATGGAAAACGATGACCCTGGACCTGTCGAACTTTCCCCAGATGGTCAGTAATTGTGATTTTTACTGTTTAATCTTTTGACTGTAAATGACTGTTGGATGTGAATTATTACCCTTGGAACTAAAATAAGTGTGTTTAGAGTCATTTTCCTGCCTGAAATTGGTCAAAATAGAAGCTTCCGAGTAGGAGAAAAAGTCTGTAAACATGGCAATTTTGGTCACTGTGAGGCTCTAAAAAGTGGTTATTCAACATGAGGCACGATCCAATTGACATTTTGAATCATTATTTGTACAGTCCAAAAAATGAATTTTCTGATGAAAAACCATGACCCTGGACCTGTCGAGCTTTCTCCAGATGGTCATTAATTGTGATTTTTTACTGTTTAATCTTTTGACTCTAAATGACTGTTGGATGTGAATTATTACCCTTGGAACTAAAATAAGTGTGTTTAGAGTAATTTTCCTGCCTGAAATTGGTCAAAGTAGAAGCTTACGAGTAGGAGAAAAAGTCTGTAAATTGGCAATTTTGGTCACTGTGAGGCTTTAAAAGTCATTATTCAACATGAGGCACGATCCAATTGACATTCTGAATTATTATTTGTACAGTCGAAAAATAAATTTTCTCTCGAACTTTCTCCATATGGTCACTAATGGTGATTTTCTACTGTCCAATCTTTTGACTGTAAATGAGTGTTGGATGTGAATTATTACCCTTGGAACTAAAATAAGTGGTTTTAGAGTAATTTTTCTGCCTGAAATTGGTCAAAATAGAAGCTTCCGTGTAGGAGAAAAAGTCTATAAAAATGGCAATTTTGGTCACTGTGAGGCTTTAAAAAGTGGTTATTCAACATGAGGCACGATCCAATTGACATTTTGTATCATTTTTCTTGTACAGTCCAAAAAATCAATTTTCGGATGGAAAACAATGACCCTGGACCTGTCAAACTTTACCCAGATGGTCACTAATGGTGATTTTTTACTGTTTAATATTTTGACTGGAAATGACTGTTGGATGTGAATTATTACCCTTGGAACTAAAATAAGTGTGTTTAGAGTAATTTTCCTGCCTGAAATTGGTCAAAATAGAAGCTTCCTAGTAGGAGAAAAAGTCTGTAAAAATGGCAATTTTGGACACTGTGAGGCCTTAAAAAGTGGTTTTCAACATGAGGCACGATCCAATTGACATTTTGAATCATTATTTGTACAGTCCAAAAATAAATTTTCTGATGAAAAACCATGACCCTGGACCTGTCGAGCTTTCTATAGATGGTCACTAATTGTGATTTTTTACTGTTTAATCTTTTGACTGTAAATGACTGTTGGATGTGAATTATTACCCTTGGAACTAAAATAAGTGTGTTTAGAGTAATTTTCCTGCCTGAAATTGGTCAAAGTAGAAGGTTCCGAGTAGGAGAAAAAGTCTGTAAAAATGGCAGTTTTGGTCACTGTGAGGCTTTAAAAAGTGGTTATTCAACATGAGGCACGATCCAATTGATATTTTGAATTATTATTTGTACAGTCCAAAAATCAATTTTCTGTCTAACTTTCTCCAGATGGTCACTAATGGTGATTTTTTACTGTTTAATCTTTTGACTGTAAATGACTGTTGGATGTGAATTATTACCCTTGAAGCTAAAATAAGTGGTTTTAGAGTAATTTTCCTGCCTGAAATTGGTCAAAATAGAAGCTTCCGTGTAGGAGAAAAAGTCTATAAAAATGGCAATTTTGGTCACTGTGAGGCCTTAAAAAGTGGTTATTCAACATGACGCACGATCCAATTGACATTTTCAACCATTTTTTGTACAGTCCAAAAAATCACTTTTCTGATGAAAAACGATGACCCCGGATCTGTCGAACTATCTCCAGATGGTCAGTAATGGTGATTTTTTAATGTTTAATCTTTTGACTGTAAATAACTATTGCATGTGAATTATCACTTTTGGAACTAAAATAAGTGTGTTTAGAGTCATTTTCCTGACCGAAATCAGTCAAAATAGAAGCTTCTGAGTAGGAGGAAAAGTCAGTAAAAATTGCAATTTTGGTCACTGTGAGGCCTTAAAAAGTGGTTATTCAACATGAGGCACGATCCAATTGATATTTTGAATCAGTTTTTGTACAGTCCAAAAAATCAATTTTCTGATGAAAAACGACCCCGGACCTGTCGAACTATCTCCAGATGGTCAGTAATGGTGATTTTTTAATGTTTAATCTTTTGACTGTAAATAACTATTGCATGTGAATTATCACTTCAGGAACTAAAGTAAGTGTGTTTAGAGCCATTTTCCTGCCCAAAATCAGTCAAAATAGAAGCTTCTGAGTAGGAGGAAAAGTCACTAAAAATGGCAATTTTGGTCACTGTGAGGCATTAAAAAGTGGTTATTCAACATGAGGCATGATCCAATTGACATTTTGAATCATTTTTTGTACAGTCCAAAAAATCAATTTTCTGATGAAAAACGATGACCCCGGACCTGTCGAACTATCTCCAGATGGTCAGTAATGGTGATTTTTTAATGTTTAATCTTTTGACTGTAAATAACTATTGCATGTGAATTATCACTTTTAGAACTAAAATAAGTGTGTTTAGAGTCATTTTCCTGCCCGAAATCAGTCAAAATAGAAGCTTCTGAGTAGGAGGAAAAGTCACTAAGAATGGCAATTTTGGTCACTGTGAGGCCTTAAAAAGTGGTTATTCAATATGAGGCACGATCCAATTGACATTTTCAACCATTTTTTGTACAGTCCAAAAAATCAATTTTCTGATATAAAATGATGACCCCGGAGCTGTCGAACTATCTCCAGATGGTCAGTAATGGTGATTTTTTAATGTTTAATGTTTTGACTGTAAATATTTATTGCATGTGAATGATCACTTTTGGAACTAAAATAAGTGTGTTTAGAGTCATTTTTCTGCCCGAAATCAGTCAAAATAGAAGCTTCTGAGTAGGAGGAAAAGTCAGTAAAAATGGTAATTTTGCTCAGTGTGAGGCCTTAAAAAGTGGTTATTCAACATGAGGCACGATCCAATTGACATTTTGAATCATTTTTTGTACAGTCCAAAAAATCAATTTTCTGATGAAAAACGATGACCCCGGAGCTGTCTAACTATCTCCAGATGGTCAGTAATGGTGATTTTTTATGTTTCATCTTTTGATTGTAAATAACTATTGCATGTGAATTATCACTTTTGGAACTAAAATAAGTGTGTTTAGAGTCATTTTCCTGCCCGAAATCAGTCAAAATAGAAGCTTCTGAGTTGGAGGAAAAGTCAGTAAAAATGGCAATTTTGGTCACTGTGAGGCATTAAAAAGTGGTTATTCAACATGAGGCACGATCCAATTGACATTTTGAATCATTTTTTGTACAGTCCAAAAAATCAATTTTCTGATGAAAAATGACCCCGGACCTGTCGAACTATCTCCAGATGGTCAGTAATGGTGATTTTTTAATGTTTAATCTTTTGACTGTAAATATTTATTGCATGTGAATGATCACTTTTGGAACTAAAATAAGTGTGTTTAGAGTCAGTTTCCTGGCCGAAATCAGTCAAAATAGAAGCTTCTGAGTAGGAGAAAAAGTCAGTAAGAATGGCAATTTTGGTCACTGTGAGGCCTTAAAAAGTGGTTATTCAATATGAGGCACGATCCAATTGACATTTTCAGCCATTTTTTGTACAGTCCCAAAAATCAATTTTCTGATATAAAATGATGACCCCAGACCTGTCGAACTATCTCCAGATGGTCAGTAATGTTGATTTTTTTAATGTTTAATCTTTTGACTGTAAATAACTATTACATGTTAATTATCACTTTTGGAACTAAAATAAGTGTTTAGAGTAATTTTCCTGCCTGAAATAAGTCAACATAGAAGCTTCTGAGTAGGAGGAAAAGTCACTAAAAATGGCAATTTTGGTCGCTGTGAGGCATTAAAAAGTGGTTATTCAACATGAGGCACGATCCAATTGACATTATCAACCACTTTTTGTACAGTCCAAAAAATCAATTTTCTGATGAAAAATGATGACCCCGGACCTGTCGAACTATCTCCAGATGGTCAGTAATGGTGATTTTGTAATGTTTAATCTTTTGACTGTAAATAACTATTGCATGTGAATGATCACTTTTGGAACTAAAATAAGTGTGTTTAGAGTCATTTTCCTGCCCGAAATCAGTCAAAATAGAAGCTTATGAGTAGGAGGAAAAGTCAGTAAAAATGGCAATTTTGGTCACTGTGAGGCCTTAAAAAGTGGTTATTCAACATGAGGCACGATCCAATTGACATTTTCAATCATTTTTTGTACAGTCCAAAAAATCAATTTTCTGATGAAAAACAATGACCCTGGACCTGTCGAACTTTCTCCAGATGGTCAGTAATGGTGATTTTTTAATGTTTAATCTTTTGACTGTAAATAACTATTGCATGTGAATTATCACTTCAGGAACTAAAGTAAGTGTGTTTAGAGCCATTTTCCTGCCCAAAATCAGTCAAAATAGAAGCTTCTGAGTAGGAGGAAAAGTCGGTAAAAATGGCAATTTTGGTCACTGTGAGGCCTTAAAAAGTGGTTATTCAACATGAGGCACGATCCAATTGACATTTTCAACCATTTTTTGTACAGTCCAAAAAATCAATTTTCTGATGAAAAACGATGACCCCGGACCTGTCGAACTATCTCCAGATGGTCAGTAATGGTGATTTTTTAATGTTTAATCTTTTGACTGTAAATAACTATTGCATGTGAATTATCACTTTTGGAACTAAAATAAGTGTGTTTAGAGTCATTTTCCTGCCCGAAATCAGTCAAAATAGAAGCTTCTGAGTAGGAGGAAAAGTCACTAAAAATGGCAATTTTGGTCACTGTGAGGCCTTAAAAAGTGGTTATTCAACATGAGGCACGATCCAATTGACATTTTCAACCATTTTTTGTACAGTCCAAAAAATCAATTTTCTGATGAAAAACGATGACCCCGGACCTGTCGAACTATCTCCAGATGGTCAGTAATGGTGATTTTTTAATGTTTAATCTTTTGACTGTAAATAACTATTGCATGTGAATGATCACTTTTGGAACTAAAATAAGTGTGTTTAGAGTCATTTTCCTGCCCGAAATCAGTCAAAATAGAAGCTTCTGAGTAGGAGGAAAAGTCACTAAAAATGGCAATTTTGGTCACTGTGAGGCCTTAAAAAGTGGTTATTTAACATGAGGCATGATCCAATTGACATTTTTTTTAATTTATTTTTTTAATGTTTTTATTAATTTTCAACAAATGAAACATACAATCAAGAAAATCATCAATATAGAGTGCGGGCTGAATATTGAGCAGCAAATTATAATGGTGGGCAGATGATGTTATAACAGTTTCACCAACAGAGATTACATGATCAAAAGGCAGCATTATATACATGCATATAAGTGGATTCATTTCTAACACAGTTACATTTGTCAACAGTGGGCTACATAATAGTCATCAGGGTTCTGTCCCTGTCCTTCCTTGTGATAGGCCCAACCCTCCCTCCTCCATGTCTAGGTCTAAGCCGTAGTACTCTATCCATGGCCTCCAAATTTTTCGGAATTTCCGTGGGCACCCTCTTGCCTTGTAAGTCACCTTCTCTGCGACCATGTAGAGATCCATGCCTGACCTCCACTCTGTGAATGTAGGAATTCGTGGAGCCCCCCAACATTTAGCTATATCTCTCTTGGCTACCACCAGCCCTAGATTGGCGAACATGAGTTTGTGTCGCGGCAGGTCCACATCCGTGGGGATGCCCAATATGAGGAACTTTGCATGTAGCCCGAGCTGGGCTCCAAGTACATTATTCAGTTCAGTCACTATCCTGCGCCAATAGGTTTGAATACGTCTGCATTCCCAAATGGTGTGTATATATGTGCCTCGGTCCCTGTGACATTGAAGACAATCTGGGTTATCCACCCTCCCCATAGAATGTAAGCGTGCCCTGTCAAAGTAGGTTCTGTGTAGGATCTTGTATTGTATGAGCCGCAGCCTCAACCTGATTGCTACTTCACGTGGATGCATGAGGGCCGCTTCCCAGTCAATATCTTCTAGTGGGCCGGTGGTGAGTTCCCATTTGGCTCGAAGAGGACCTAAGTTGTCAGGCATATTATTGATTTGCGTCCTATATGTCAAGGATATGGCTTGGGTCGGAATCTCCTCCTGCAAAAGCCTACCTTCTAGCGGGGCATATTCCGGCAGCGTCTCCGCGTCCAGCTCCCCAGCGTGCCAGGCGTGTTTAAGTCTGAGATAGGCATATGCTTGGGAATCTCGAAGTTGATATATAGCCTGAAGCGTGGCGAACGGAGCTAGGGAGCCCCTTTCCAATAAGTCACCTATCTTGGAAATGCCTATTAGGTACCACTGTTTGAAGCCCCGCAATTTTCTAATCTCGGGCAGTCTAGCCCCCTCCCATAATGGGGTCTCCCGCGTAGGTTTCCCATCCCATTTCATTTGTTTTTCAGCACTCTTCCAAGCCGCCAGCACTCGCTGGGTAGCCGGCAGCAGACGCGCACCACCCGCTCCTCCATATAGGTAGTGCAGGTGAGTGCGATTTCGAAATTGTAATCTTTCCAGTCGATAGGTAGGGTGGTCTCCCGGCGCATGGTTCCATTCGTTGACGACTATTAGATGGGCTGCTCTATAGTAGGCACTAATATCCGGCAAAGCTAACCCCCCATTGTATGGGTTACGTTGTAACGTTTGCAGCGCTATCCGTGGATGAGCACCATCCCACAGAAGTAGAAGCAGCTCACTGTTAATGGTGGTGAAAATAGCTTCCGGTAGTTTGTAATATGTGTTTTGTAAAATATAAAGGAGTTGAGGGAGCGTTATCTTATACATAGCAGCCCTCCCCATGATGGTGAGAGGGAGTTTCCTCCATCTCTTCACATCCTCCTGAAAATTCAAAAGAACTCGTTGAATGTTATGGTCTAGTCTCGCTACTGGGTCGGTGGTGATGTAGAGTCCGAAGTAGGTAAACCCCTCCGTGGAGAGCCGTAAACAGCTCGGGTAGGTGTGAGGTTCCACTACCCCGCTTAATGGGTATAAGATGGATTTATTCCAGTTAATCTTATAGCCAGCATGGCTGCCATATTCCTCAAATATCTGTAGCAGTTGGGGGAGTGTCTCTACCGGATGTGTGACATAGAGTAAAATGTCATCTGCATAAAATGAAATACGTTCCTCCTCCAAGATCTGGGACTCGTCCACAAAGCCACCTAGTCCCTGGTGGGATCTAACCACACAGGCCAGTGGTTCTAGGATAAGGGCAAACAATAGGGGAGATAAAGGGCACCCTTGTCTAGTACCTCTTTGGATCTGCCAACTCGCAGAAACAGCCCCATTGACCCGGACTCTAGCCTCAGGGGAGTTGTATAACAGTGCCAACCACTCCCGGAACACCGGTCCAAAGCCTAACTTTTCCAGGGTGCACCACATGAAGGGCCAGTGGATCGTATTGAATGCCTTCTCGGCGTCGAGCGAAAGGAGCAAGTGGGGGCTATCTCGATCCTGTACCGTGTCCATCCAATTAGCTAGACGGCGCAAGTTAAAACGCGTGGCGCGTTTCGGCATAAAGCCTGACTGGTCTCTATGTATCAGGGGGGTGATGACTGTCAGGAGACGCATGGCGAGTATTGTAGCCAGAATCTTCATCTCGATATTGAGCAAGGATATGGGACGATAAGACCCACAGTCGTCTGGGGGTTTCCCCACCTTAGGGATGACCACTACGGTGGCCATACGGAGGTCCTGCGGCAGCGACCCTTGGTCCTAGACTCCTTGAACAGCTTAAGCAAGTGTGGTGTCAGCAGTGTGGCATTTAGTTTAAAGAATTCGCTCGGAAGACCATTAGGGCCCGGGGTCTTGCCCGCTTTCTGCTGGCCAATGGCCTCGGTCAGTTCCTCCAACGTGATATCTCCCTCTAAACTGTCTCTTTCCTCCTGTGAAAGTGAGGGTAGCTCAATTGCATTTAAATATTGGTGTATCTGTGCCTCCGCCGCCTGGGGCTTGGCTGTGTATAATGCAGAATAGTATCTAGCAAAGGCCCCTGCTATAGCTTCGGGTGTGGTATGTGTGATATTTTGTTCTGTAATGGACTTTACCCATCTCGTCTCTAGTTCCTTCCGTCCTAACCATGCAAGCAGCTTCCCCGCTCTGTCCCCTGTTTCATAGAGCCGATGTTGTGTGGCCAATTGCTGAGCCCTCACCTCGTTAGTTGCAAGCGCTAGGTACTCTTTTTTGGTTATTTCGATTTGGCGAAGGGCCTGTTCGGTCAGTGTAGTGGGGTCGTTTCCTTCTAGACTTAATAGTGTGTGTTCTAAAGCCTCAATCTCCCGGGTTTCCCGCTTCTTTTTGTGGGCAATTATATTTTGTGCTCTATCGCGGACCACCGTCTTATATGCCTCCCACAAGGTGACTGCCGATTGAACTGAGCCCTCATTTTCTTGAAAGTAGAATTCGGAGTCCACCCTAAGCTCCTCGGCGACTGTCTTATCCTGTAGTGCCCATGGGTTCAATGTCCACTGTGCTGTCTGGTGATCCTCCCTTCCACCCACCGTCATGAAGAGAGGCGAATGATCAGAGATGCCTCTAGCCTGGTATTCTATGGTTGCCACTTGTCTGACCTCTCCTGCCGGGGCGAGGAGGTAATCCAGCCTTGAGAATACCCTGTGGGCCCCTGAAAAATATGAATATGCTCGAAGATGTGGATGGTGCCTTCGCCACAGGTCAGTCAGTCCCAGGGTTTCCAGGAATCGGGCCAATATTGTGCGCCCATGGGACCCAGGTCGCATCATGGTACGGTCAAGGGAGGGATCACTCACATTGTTAAAGTCTCCCCCCAACAGGTGTATGGCGGGGCCGGAGTGTAGTAGGAGTTTGGTTAATCTATCCAGTGTACGCTGTTGTAGCCGTGGGGGTGCATATACACTTATAAGCAGAAACGTCCTGCGTTTCCAAATGCCCTGTATTGCCACGTATGTCCCATCTGGATCCACCCACTGTTGAGTGACATGAAAGGGAGGGGACTTTTTAATAATGATCGCCACCCCACGTGAGCCTTTGGTAAATCCGGCATGTGCCAGAGTAGTGTACTGCCCTCGTCCCAGGAAGGAACAGCTCGAGCCCAACAAATGTGTTTCCTGTAGAAATACGATGTCAGGTTTAAGTCTCTTGAGGTAGCGAGTCACTAACCCCCTTTTGACTTTATTGCCTAATCCGTTGACATTCCATGTCAGCACTGTATATTTATCATCTGCCATTGCAAAATAGCTATACAAAACTTCTCGGGTCTATCATAAAACTAAAGTGAAATTTAAAAATTGTGTCTCTCAATAAAGCTCCTCTGGGGAGCAATCCCTTTTAGGACGAAAACCCTCACCCACCATAGGTGGCATGCTTCATCATATGGGCTTCTCCCAGTGAGAAAACCTAGTCTCACTGAGGGCTACAACTCTCTCACTGTGAGATAGGAGCTCTGGGATGTTTTCGTAACAATTGTAAGATGTCTTTAAGGATGCTAAGATCCCATATGTGAATGCTAGGCGTCGTAAGGGTGCAGCGCTGAATATGTTTGTGACAATAATTGTGAAAATGTGATATTAAAACCACCTAGTTGGAACAAAAAAATTGAATATTTATTAGCCTGTCCAAACTGGCAGAGATTAAAAAGCAGTGCAAAGCAGTATAGATTAAACTGCTAAGTTGGCAAAATCGGTCGACATGTTTCAGCCTATCTGATCTTAAAAAAGTATCCAGGCTTTCATCAGGACCATGATAAAAAACAATGCTGCTGCATACGTGAAAAATAATAATAATGAACAGTAAAATCAAACCAGTAATCCAATTGTTTAAACTCGGTACTACTGGAACTTATCCAAATCGGTGGATAAGTGAGCCCACCTCTTTTCACTTTAGTTTTATGATAGACCCGAGAAGTTTTGTGTTATGATTATTGTACATGGGGAATTACTTCTCGCAGGTCTTTAAATTTCTCCCTTGGACCCTCCTCTCACCATTTTTGTGTTTCAATTGCAAAATAGCTCCCAGTCCGTCACCAGTCTGGTGTTCCACCAGAGGTCTGCCCATCATGTCCCCACTCATTTCAGCCTCATTACGCAATCTAACAAATTGAACCAAACAATCCCCCTCCCCGAGAAACAATCTCAACTTACATCGTAAGACAAGCTCCAAAGTACACCCCACCCCACACTCTTCAGGCACCCACACCACCCCCCAATTCGTCAACATGACAACTCGGGCACGGGTAATCCACCAAAAGGTCTGTAGCCCTCCCTCCCCCCAATCAATTAACTACACAATAATAGAACAAAAATGCACTATACACTTCCCTGGCTCGGGCCTAAGTTCTGCTATGCCCACTAAGCCTTGGGGTAGTCTTACTGTCAGTTGGCGGCCACCTGGCCCCGTATCTCAGTCCTCCTCGCCGTTGTCAGTTAGTTGTTGTTGCTGTGCACCGGTTCCAGGTATGTTCGGCTCCGGTGCTTCTAGTCTTTCAATGCTTTGAAGTAGTGGGTGCTCGCTGTCCGCGTCCCCTGAGTCCTCTCTCTCCAACAGTTCAGTATGGCCAGTGTCATCGGATCTGATCATAGTTCGGGACGGGCGTACCCGCACCATCTCATCCTCGGATTCCAACAGGCACTCCCCTTTTTCTCTGGATCTCAACAACCTGCCCGGCGTGCTCCCCGCCGAGTGCCGGATCCTCATCACTCGCCTCCGACGTTTTTCTTTGGGCCGTTCTTGGCTTGGGCCCATTCGTTTTTCCGCAGGTTGGCTCAATGCATTGGGTGGCCCACGTCTCAGCTGTGGCCGCTCCTCAATCCAAGCCCATGCTTCGTCTGGAGTTTGAAAAAATAACGTGTTGCCTTGGAAGATGACCTTTAGTTTAGCTGGGAACAATAGCATATATTGAAGTCCAAGCGACCTGAGTTTCGCCTTGACCGGATCAAAGGTCCGCCTCTGCTTCTGCACATCCCGCGAGTAATCCGGGAAAACCATTACTCGGGTATTCTCATATTGGGTCTGTCCCTTTTTACGCAGCTCGCGCAATATCAAATCTCTATCTTGAAAGTTCAGGAACCTCGCTATCAAGGGTCGAGGAGGAGCCCCCGGTGGCGGAGGGACGCTAGGCATTCTATGTGCCCGTTCTATGACAAAACAGGTCGAAAATGGTGCATTTGGCAGAGTGTCCTTCAGGAACTTCAAAAGAAATTGCCCCGGATCGGACTGCTCCGCCTTTTCCGGAAAACCAATAAATCTCAGGTTGTTTCTTCGGGCCCTATTTTCAGCATCATCCACCCTCCAGGTCACCTCCTTCATGGAAGCCAAGAGACCCGTTATGTCTTTTCGTGAGGCATGAGAAACGTCTTCGAGTTCTGAGATGCGGTGTTCCGCTTCGGTCACTCGTTCAGAGACTTTGCGAAGGTCGTGACGAAGCAGCGTCACGTCTGAGCGGATCTCCGCCATCTTCTCCTCCAGGCTCTCCCTAGAGGCATGTATGGCTTGTAAGATGGTTGCATTGTCTGGGAGAGGAGCAGAACCTCCCTCCGCACCCGTCACCGCGGGGAGCACCTTAGTATAGCGGTCCAGTTTCCCCTGGCGGGATGTTTTAGGTTCTTTATCTTTCGCCATCTCTGGTGACTTGATAATAGAGTAGGTCGCAATCTATCTTCTCACGGCCCCAATGGTCTTTGAATCGCCAGGGACAGTCGTGGCCACTCCAGGCCGGTTGCCAAACTTGGGACAAGAGACCAGGGGCGTACTCACAGTAATGGAGGCCACAGAGGGAGTCACCACACACCACGCCGGGTAAGCCTTCCCTAGGTCACGTCCACAGAGTCAGTGGACCACTCGATGCACCTCGTCCGGTCTTCGCCGTGTGTGGGAGTTTAATTGCGCAGGTCTCCGGTTTCAGTCCGCACGGCATCGACGCTCTCCCCTAGGCTCGTCAAGTCCAGGTGGTTTTCGGAGCCCCTGCACAGGCCGGAGCAGGAGATGGGTGAAGCACAGCCAACTATCAGGACCCAGATCGCTCAGTGGAATGGAGAACGACCCCTCGCCTGGAGCGCGACCCCCTCCTGTGGTGTTAGCAGTCTGTAGGAACATGGGGGTAGGTATAGGAGAAGTAACGCAACTGTGGTCTGTGCAAGCCCCACCGCAGGGAGCCACCTTGTCCCCGGGGTCGACACGGGGTAACCCTGTGGGCAGAAGGAGGAAGGGACACCGCACCTCCAGCGACGCGGGTCCCGGGGCAGGAAGCTGGCGCACCTACCGCCGTAACAGATATCGTGGGCGGGGTAATGATGTCCTCCGGTGGTGCAGCCTCCTCCACAGTGGATCCAGGGGTAGCGCCGCAGTCACCTCCGCGCCACTCCCTCAACGCAGCGATATCAGCCCCGGCATGGGGTCGCCAAGAGGCAGGGATGGGGGCGCCCTCCAATGTACAGCGCCGCACCGCCCGCTCCTCAGCCAGTGCCACCGTCGGGCAGGTCCAGGGGCGCAGGCCACAGCAGGGGGAAGGCAGACACAGCGTAACCTCAGCGCTCAATCCGCAGAGAGCCAGACCAGGGGCCACAATCCCAGTACACGGCAAGTCTGTGTGCCGGCCCCCTCACCACAGGGTCTCCCGTACAGCTCCCAGGAACAGGCGGGGACACACCGACGGCTGCCCCGGCCGCCGAAGCTCTCCCCTCAGCAATGCAGGGCGGGCGACGTTCCGTGCAGCCAATTCCTGCGCCACCCGCTGCAGCCACACGGCTGCAGCGCCGGAGCCCCTCCCGGCACTCGGCGATCGCCAGCTCCGCCGTCGGGGGCCGTCACGGTCCGGGGCACCAGGCGATGTATCCGTGAGCTCCTCCCGTCGCCCCGCCAAGCGGGAGCACCGCAGTTTCCGGTCGCAGGCCCCGGCTCTTACACTGTAGCCGCCATCTTGGGGGAGACCGCGCGCCGATTCCCGCGCCGAAAAGGTCTCGATTTCGGGCCAAAGACGCCGCAACACCGCTCTCCGGGCACGCCACAGCTTCCCGGCACCCAACGATCGTCAGCCAGTTGTTTCAGCAGCGAGAAGGTACAGGATTAATACAGGATTTTGATCGGGGCCAGCGGAGCTTGTGATCAACGCGGCTACTCAGCCATGCTGCTGGCCACGCCCTCCCAATTGACATTTTCAACCATTTTTTGTACAGTCCAAAATATCAATTTTCTGATGAAAAACGATAACCCCGGAGCTGTCGAACTATCTCCAGATGGTCAGTAATGGTGATTTTTTAATGTTTAATCTTTTGACTGTAAATAACTATTGCATGTGAATTATCACTTCAGGAACTAAAGTAAGTGTGTTTAGAGCCATTTTCCTGCCCAAAATCAGTCAAAATAGAAGCTTCTGAGTAGGAGGAAAAGTCACTAAAAATGGCAATTTTGGTCACTGTGAGGCCTTAAAAAGTGGTTATTCAACATGAGGCACGATCCAATTGACATTTTCAACCATTTTTTGTACAGTCCAAAAAATCAATTTTCTGATGAAAAACGATGACCCCGGACCTGTCGAACTATCTCCAGATGGTCAGTAATGGTGATTTTTTAATGTTTAATCTTTTGACTGTAAATAACTATTGCATGTGAATTATCACTTTTGGAACTAAAATAAGTGTGTTTAGAGTCATTTTCCTGCCCGAAATCAGTCAAAATAGAAGCTTCTGAGTAGGAGGAAAAGTCAGTAAAAATGGCAATTTTGGTCACTGTGAGGCCTTAAAAAGTGGTTATTCAACATGAGGCACGATCCAATTGACATTTTCAATCATTTTTTGTACAGTCCAAAAAATCAATTTTCTGATGAAAAACGATGACCCTGGACCTGTCGAACTATCTCCAGATGGTCAGTAATGGTGATTTTTTAATGTTTAATCTTTTGACTGTAAATAACTATTGCATGTGAATGATCACTTTTGGAACTAAAATAAGTGTGTTTAGAGTCATTTTCCTGCCCGAAATCAGTCAAAATAGAAGCTTCTGAGTAGGAGGAAAAGTCAGTAATAATGGCAATTTTGGTCACTGTGAGGCATTAAAAAGTGGTTATTCAACATGAGGCATGATCCAATTGACATTTTCAATCATTTTTTGTACAGTCCCAAAAAATCAATTTTCTGATGAAAAACGATGACCCCGGACCTATCAAACTTTCTCCAGATGGTCAGTAATGGTGAATCTTTTGACTGTAAATAACTATTGCATGTGAATTATCACTTTTGGAACTAAAATAAGTGTGTTTAGAGCCATTTTCCTGCCCAAAATCAGTCAAAATAGAAGCTTCTGAGTAGGAGGAAAAGTCAGTAAAAATGGCAATTTTGGTCACTGTGAGGCCTTAAAAAGTGGTTATTCAACATGAGGCACGATCCAATTGACATTTTCAATCATTTTTTATACAGTCCAAAAAATCAATTTTCTGATGAAAAACGATGACCCTGGACCTGTCGAACTATCTCCAGATGGTCAGTAATGGTGATTTTTTAATGTTTAATCTTTTGACTGTAAATAACTATTGCATGTGAATTATCACTTTTGGAACTAAAATAAGTGTGTTTAGAGCCATTTTCCTGCCCAAAATCAGTCAAAATAGAAGCTTCTGAGTAGGAGGAAAAGTCAGTAAAAATGGCAATTTTGGTCACTGTGAGGCATTAAAAAGTGGTTATTCAACATGAGGCACGATCCAATTGACATTTTCAACCATTTTTTGTACAGTCCAAAAAATCAATTTTCTGATGAAAAACGATGACCCCGGACCTGTCGAACTTTCTCCAGATGGTCAGTAATGGTGATTTTTTAATGTTTAATCTTTTGACTGTAAATAACTATTGCATGTGAATTATCACTTCAGGAACTAAAGTAAGTGTGTTTAGAGCCATTTTCCTGCCCAAAATCAGTCAAAATAGAAGCTTCTGAGTAGGAGGAAAAGTCAGTAAAAATGGCAATTTTGGTCACTGTGAGGCCTTAAAAAGTGGTTATTCAACATGAGGCACGATCCAATTGACATTTTCAATCATTTTTTGTACAGTCCAAAAAAATCAATTTTCTGATGAAAAACGATGACCCCGGACCTGTCGAACTATCTCCAGATGGTCAGTAATGGTGATTTTTTAATGTTTAATCTTTTGACTGTAAATAACTATTGCATGTGAATTATCACTTCAGGAACTAAAGTAAGTGTGTTTAGAGTCATTTTCCTGCCCGAAATCAGTCAAAATAGAAGCTTCTGAGTAGGAGGAAAAGTCAGTAAAAATGGCAATTTTGGTCACTGTGAGGCCTTAAAAAGTGGTTATTCAACATGAGGCACGATCCAATTGACATTTTCAACCTTTTTTTGTACAGTCCAAAAAATCAATTTTCTGATGAAAACGATGACCCCGGACCTGTCGAACTATCTCCAGATGGTCAGTAATGGTGATTTTTTAATGTTTAATCTTTTGACTGTAAATAACTATTGCATGTGAATTATCACTTCAGGAACTAAAATAAGTGTGTTTAGAGTCATTTTCCTGCCCGAAATCAGTCAAAATAGAAGCTTCTGAGTAGGAGGATAGTCTCTAAAAATGGCAATTTTGGTCACTGTGAGGCCTTAAAAAGTGGTTATTCAACATGAGGCACGATCCAATTGACATTTTCAATCATTTTTTGTACAGTCCAAAAAATCAATTTTCTGATGAAAAACGATGACCCTGGACCTGTCGAACTATCTCCAGATGGTCAGTAATGGTGATTTTTTAATGTTTAATCTTTTGACTGTAAATAACTATTGCATGTGAATTATCACTTTTGGAACTAAAATAAGTGTGTTTAGAGTCATTTTCCTGCCCGAAATCAGTCAAAATAGAAGCTTCTGAGTAGGAGGAAAAGTCACTAAAAATGGCAATTTTGGTCACTGTGAGGCCTTAAAAAGTGGTTATTCAACATGAGGCACGATCCAATTGACATTTTCAACCATTTTTTGTACAGTCCAAAAAATCAATTTTCTGATGAAAAACGATGACCCCGGGCCTGTCGAACTTTCTCCAGATGGTCAATAATGGTGATTTTTTAATGTTTAATCTTTTTACTGTAAATAACTATTGCATGTGAATTATCACTTCAGGAACTAAAATAAGTGTGTTTAGAGTCATTTTCCTGCCCGAAATCAGTCAAAATAGAAGCTTCTGAGTAGGAGGAAAAGTCAGTAAAAATGGCAATTTTGGTCACTGTGAGGACTTAAAAAGTGGTTATTCAACATGAGGCACGATCCAATTGACATTTTCAATCATTTTTTATACAGTCCAAAAAATCAATTTTCTGATGAAAGACGATGACCCTGGACCTGTCGAACTATCTCCAGATGGTCAGTAATGGTGATTTTTTAATGTTTAATCATTTGACTGTAAATAACTATTGCATGTGAATTATCACTTTTGGAACTAAAATAAGTGTGTTTAGAGTCATTTTCCTGCCCGAAATCAGTCAAAATAGAAGCTTCTGAATAGGAGGATAGTCTCTAAACATGGCAATTTTGGTCACTGTGAGGCCTTAAAAAGTGGTTATTCACCATGAGGCACGATCCAATTGACATTTTCAACCATTTTTTGTACAGTCCAAAAAATCAATTTTCTGATGAAAAACGATGACCCCGGACCTGTCGAACTATCTCCAGATGGTCAGTAATGGTGATTTTTTAATGTTTAATCTTTTGACTGTAAATAACTATTGCATGTGAATTATCACTTCAGGAACTAAAGTAAGTGTGTTTAGAGTCATTTTCCTGCCCAAAATCAGTCAAAATAGAAGCTTCTGAGTAGGAGGAAAAGTCAGTAAAAATGGCAATTTTGGTCACTGTGAGGCCTTAAAAAGTGGTTATTCAACATGAGGCACGATCCAATTGACATTTTCAACCATTTTTTGTACAGTCCAAAAAATCAATTTTCTGATGAAAAACGATGACCCCGGACCTGTCGAACTTTCTCCAGATGGTCAGTAATGGTGATTTTTTAATGTTTAATCTTTTGACTGTAAATAACTATTGCATGTGAATTATCACTTCAGGAACTAAAGTAAGTGTGTTTAGAGTCATTTTCCTGCCCGAAATCAGTCAACATAGAAGCTTCTGAGTAGGAGGAAAAGTCAGTAAAAATGGCAATTTTGGTCACTGTGAGGCCTTAAAAAGTGGTTATTCAACATGAGGCACGATCCAATTGACATTTTCAATCATTTTTTGTACAGTCCAAAAAATCAATTTTCTGATGAAAAACGATGACCCCGGACCTGTCGAACTTTCTCCAGATGGTCAGTAATGGTGATTTTTTAATGTTTAATCTTTTGACTGTAAATAACTATTGCATGTGAATTATCACTTCAGGAACTAAAGTAAGTGTGTTTAGAGTCATTTTCCTGCCCAAAATCAGTCAAAATAGAAGCTTCTGAGTAGGAGGAAAAGTCAGTAAAAATGGCAATTTTGGTCACTGTGAGGCCTTAAAAAGTGGTTATTCAACATGAGGCACGATCCAATTGACATTTTCAACCATTTTTTGTACAGTCCAAAAAATCAATTTTCTGATGAAAAACGATGACCCCGGACCTGTCGAACTTTCTCCAGATGGTCAGTAATGGTGATTTTTTAATGTTTAATCTTTTGACTGTAAATAACTATTGCATGTGAATTATCACTTCAGGAACTAA